>JASDQU010174176.1:3877-15163 GCA_032191745.1 Picea mariana | reverse complement strand
ACATATGTACATATGATTAGATATTATGATGTTGATTTTTATTGTTGACATGATTCGTTGATGGATGCAGGTCGACGATAGCTCGCTGACAAGACTCACATTTGGAGTAAAGGGGTCACGCATGACAAATAGAGACATTGAGGGAGAGGTGTGGCAACAAACCTGCCACAGCCTACTAGCACTCTCGTCGTGGCTTGAACTGTAGTTTAACGACTACCTAGTTCGAGAAGACCCAGGATGTCGTGAGGACAGACTATAACAGTCGCTCACGATGATTCTAAGGGGTGTACAATAAGGCAGGGTCCTTATTCCATAGAGGGTCTTAGTCTCCCACAAGATCACCTGACAAAGTATTGACTCCAAGGGTTTAAAGTCTACCAAATTAAGTTAAGAGGCGAGTGGCACTATTGGAGAAAGTAGTGTGTCTTGAAGGGTACCTCATGCGAATAAAACAGAAAGAGGCGAGTGGCAGCCTTGGAGCACATAGTGCGTCTTGAAGGGCACGTCGCGGTTTTAACTCGAGTAAGTTAATAAACCTAGCACCTAGAAAACTATGCCTCCTTAGCACCTGGTCGGCCTTAAAATGAATGATGTAATGAGTAAAGTTTAATAACAAATTTTCCCTTAAGAACTATCACCAAGCCTAGTGAAATTAAACCTAGGTCTAAGTAGAACCTCTGAACAAAAAAAAAACATTAATTAGACATATAATAAGAAGGGGGTAAGGAAAATTCAAACTTTAATTATTAAAGTGAAAATTATAATGGAGGATTAAATTTATTAAAAGGGTAAATGGTTGTTTTTGCCTACACTACTTGCTAATTCTAATTTTTAGTTAAAAAGAAAAAGAGGGAAACTTAAAGAAAAAGGGAAACTTAAAGAAAAGGGGAAACTCTAATTTAGTAAGGAATCTAGCCTTTGGAACCTTTTAATTATGAACTCAAGTAGGATTTAAGTAAGGTGTAAGTCATTTAAGAATTGTAAGGGAATAATGGGACACCAAGGAGGGTTTTAAGGAATGCTTTTAGGTGAGTGAACAAAATAGGCAAATTTAATTAATCAATAAATTGATTTTCTAGTGCAATTAGGGGATCGGACGACATGTGTACGGGGGAGGTTTTTCCTAATTAAATAAATGAAAAAGGAATATAATGAGGGTTTGGGAAACTAATCACTTAAAAACTCTATAAAAAGGATGGTGGGGGAGGATTATGGATCACATATGGCTTGTGTAATGTTACGCTGTCGAATTTTATCTTGACTCAGTTTCTCTTGTGGGAGTTGGGATACCCAACTCAGGTAACGAGTGCTAGCTCGAACTTGTGAGGCGAGCTGGGAGCTAGCATTCTCTGGCATTGTGTGCGTGGCCCCTTTGAGACTCGGGGGGCTCAGGGGGAAGAAGAGTACCCCTAGCATTGGCTGAGAGGTACTGGTGAGGTCTCATCATTTAGCAAGCGGGATCTGGATGGAGCGAACGCGTGGGAAAACATCAATGGGATCATCGCATGGGTAAATTTGCATTGTATTTCAGACAATTTTCTGTATATGATTATTATTAATCATGATTTCTAGATTATGGTTTAATGAAAACAAAGATTTGTGTGGTAATGAATTTTTTTATTTCCGTATGAAAAGTGAAGCATAACGGTTTGTTGTGAACTCATGAATAACTTAGTCGCTCTTTGGGGTGTATCTAGTCTGAGGATTATCCTATTGTTGATTTGATTATGAACTGTATCTTTTAAGTTAGGCAATTTTATAAACAATTGAATTGTTTTCCCTTTATATATATATATATGTATGTATGTATGTATGTATGTATATGTGTGTCTATGTGTGTGTGTGTTTCGTAGTTGTGCACACTTTTGTCGTATGTCCACTACTAAGTTACCTGCTCCATTGTTCCAGTTTCCTAGATCTGCAAGTTAGACTTTAGGATCCTTGATACATTCAAAATACCCTACCTATGTGTTGTCTTCATTGATGTCTGATCTTGATAACCATTAGTAGGTGACGGTGTCTTGCACTTTTGGGATTACGGTATCACTCAACCATTGTCGTACCAACCTTACAAATGGAGTTTTATTTTATATTCCTGGGTTAATATCACTCATTGACATGTTTCAGTGCTTCGATTTCCATGTAGAATGGGAGTCCTTGTATCTGGAATTTCCTTGTTGATCATTACCATAAGATACGTTGAAATTTTTTATTGATTTATGTCTTTGAAAATCGTGGAGCACAAAAAGATTTTGAATATCAAGGAACGTTAGAATTTCTCTTCTGAGCACCTCAAGGATTCTTCCTCTGTGTCCCTTTTTGCTCGAGTGTCTTTAATTTTTCCTCAGATGAAAACTAATACATGCACAACCTTAGCTAGCGCAGCCCCCTTTTTCTATAATTATCGTTGGTGCAACACTGATGGTCCCTTGTGGATGTTTCCCTTGGCGCTCAGGTAAGTGGCTTGCTCATGAGTTGGCATACGATTTGTATTCTGGGTCTGGGGTTTGCAAAAGAACATTTTTTCTTGTGGATCCACCGTTTGCGCAAACCCTTTGCTTTCCCTCTATAAATTCAATATATGTTTCCCTCTCTGCATGTTACGGCCATGACCAGTTGCCTCTGTGTAAAGGAGTTTTTCTTATGACTATGCTTTGTCTCTTCGCGTCCATGCCTGCAGTCCTTCAAAAAATCTCGTCCCGTGTGCCTATCTCCCTCAACGTACTCTTAGCAAGCCTCAATGATTGGGGCGTTGTTTCCCAGCTATCCCTACCACGACCGGAGCCAATGGATGTATAAACCTCAAGTACAATTTTTTTAAAACTTTATAAGTTCACCTCATCCACGCTCATTTGAATTTGTAGCATGCCCATGCTTCCTCGTTATTATTGTGACATCCCTCTAGTCGTATAAATCAAGAGAGTAGTGTTTAAGAGCATGATTCACCCAGATTTGATTTAAATCATGCGGGTTTTAATTCCCTTAAACAACTACAATGTGATGTAAATTGTTTTACAGAGAAAAACTTGAGCGATTAGACTGGCTATGCCATGTAATTCATAATGTTTAAGTTTTATTGTGACAGCAAAAATTTCTGCCAGCGAATTTACTATGGCAGAGATGTTAGGTTGGAAGCGATAGATTTTGTGTTATCTCAGAATTTTTGTCATGGCGGTGAGGCCATTTTTTGAGTTAAACTCAAGGGAGGGTATAGTGACAGCGAGCACATACTCCACCTTTAATTTTGGTTGATAGAATAATTTCACCTTTATTAGACCGTGTTTTCAGTATTTGCATTTCCGGGAGGTCAACTTAATGACGTAAAGCTATATATATATAAACATGTTGTTGTATTAGATTAACCTTTATTTGCTTAAGGCTTTATATAAATAATAAGTGGTATATACAAAATAATAGATTAATTTGTATTAGATTAGTCATTATTTGCTTGAATCTTTACTTAAATGATAAGCAGTACAACAGTATTAGATTAATGAGTATTTTTGCTTGAACTTTACATAAGCAGTATTAAATTAATCTTTATTTTAACTGAATATTTAGACCAATGATGTAAGCTTTTTATGAACAGGTTGCAGTTTTAGATTATCCTTATTTTTATTGGAAGGATTGTAAAGCTCATGATGTTGTGTAAACTGGTTGAGATAAAGTTATCCTGAATGTATATAGATACATGATGTAAGATGTAGGAAGTTAATTATGTAAGATGAAAGGTTTTGAGAAGAATAATCTTTTCGATTGCGGAAGCTAGAAGGTAGTTTCATTAGTCATTTATTTATTTAAATTTCCAAGTGAATGAATGTAGTTATTGAACACTTGGACATGATGTTTGCGTGACTAAATAAAGTACCACGGGAGGCATATCACTTCTCATGCCCTAGATTCTATTTAATGATTGATTGATTAAATAGCGCGCATAGACTTTAAATAGATTTGCGCCTCAAGTTTGTTATTGCTAGATAGATTGTGTATGTCAGCTCTCATGCACGCTCGTGAATTTTAAGGTTAATTAAAGTGTTGTCTAAATATTAGAGTTACTGGTTGTGCACGGAGAAGGGCCACTAATGATCGGTTGTTGTTTATTTATTTGTGCGCCATGCAACTGTTGATTTATTGATTGTTATTTCTCGCTCGCATTGAAGGTTTAGAATGGTTTTGTTGCGCCTCAGTTACAATCGTGCTTTTCGTCATATGGGCACATGAATCCTTTTGAGTGGATCATTGCGCACATTCATCGATAAGTGCATATGATAACCGGGCTTGGGTCTTGTGCTTCTTGATGATGACGGTCACTATTGGAATTGATGTTTTTCTCCTTGCTCTGTAACGTTTTATTGTGTTGTTACTCACTCATCATGAAGTTTCTAGTCTCTTGTGTCATTGATGTTGGTTACATTGGGTTGGTTTGATGATTGTCCTCAGCTTAGTAGTCTTGTCTTGCACGTGTCGAGTGGGATGTAGACACCTCCTTGTTCCTTAGAACATTTGCCAGCCTTGAGAGCGTAAATGGTCAAAATCGATGGGAACCTGGGCTTGAGCGTTGCTTATGTGTCCTGGAGGTCCTAACCTTGCAAGATAGGATGGGCGGGTAGTCGTTTTATTTCTTCATTTGTTTGATTGTAGTATGTTGCATCCATCTGCATGATGTGCTAGTATGATAGGTCATGATGTTTTATGTTGCCTAAATCGTGTGTGTCATGTTCATCGTCAAGTTGTGTTGATTAAATTTTTGTTGTTGTTACTTTCCTGCTTTAAAAAAAAAAAAAATTGCACTTGTTATGCATCTCATGTTGTCGTAACGATGGGGACGTTACATATGGTATCAAAGCTGGTTCGACCCACGACTTGGGATCACTACTGCTTCCGTTGATTAGATATTTGATTAAAATGTTGCTAATTAAATTGATTTGATTTGTGTAGGTAATCATGGCTAGAGGACGCAGTGGAGGCAGACGACAAGGTGCTAGGGGAGGAGGTGTGACACCCCAAGAATCATCCACGCCCAAGGGGTATAACCCCCAGGGAGACAAACAAGTTGTCGGGTAGGAACAGATAGTTGTGGGTGATGAGGTCCTTTCAGAGGATGTCTGAGGTACTGATCATCCTTTTGGATAGAGATGAGGCCAGGGCGTCAGAACCTCCTATGGGTCCATCGCGCGCTCTGGTTGGTACTGGTATCATTCACCGTGAACTCGAGAAGGTCAAATTTCTCGATTTCTTTGGTGCCCCGGATGGCGCAGCGGCCAAGGCTTGGTTGGAGAATATGGCGATGTGCTTTGCACTTCACGACTATACCTCCAACATGAAGGTTCAGATTGCAGTTTTTCAACTGAAGGGGAGCACTCTTCTATGGTGGAAGACACTCCTATCGCAATTGAACATGGTCGTCGAAGACATGTCATGGGAACTGTTCGATGAACAATTCCAGGAGAGGTATCTGTCTCAATAATTCATTGAGTGTCATCTCAATGAGTTCAATGCCTTGCAACAGGGCGGTCGTACGATGCCCGAGTACGAGGCTCGTTTCATGGAATTGCTTTAGTATGCTCTGCACCTGAATACCGAGAATATTAAGGTCAACAAGTTCGTGTTTGGCCTTAACGTCATTATTCGTGAAAAGGTGAAGATTATGATGCCTCAAACCTTGCATGATTTTGTCCAAAAGGCCCTCATAGCAGAGGAGGAGCTTATCAGCTGGGGTCAGAGCAGGACTCCAGCGAGACCAGTAGGGCAGGTGTCATCTGGTGAGTTGTAGCATCAGGGACCATCTAGACATTCACCAGGATTTTGTGGCATCCAGAGAGGATCCACTTTCACTACTATACGATGACCAATGCCTTTGTAGTGGACTCCTTATAGAGAACCACAACAGTGTCAACCGTCGCAGCAATAGTTTAGGCCTATTCAACAGAACAAACCAGGGTTCCAGGCCGGTGGGCCGTCAGCTTCTACTTTGGGTACCAAGAGTACTGGACCAAAGAAAGGGTGTTGGACATGTGGAGAGCCACATTTCTAGTGTGACTTCCCAATGGAGAGGACCAGAGCATCTGTATCAACCAAACCCACTACCGTGGGAGATTTGGGCAAGGCCCATCAGATTCATGTAGTGGTGAATAACCGCCAAGAAGAGCACCATTCAACTGTGCTCGAGACGTCAGGTATCGTCGCTGACCAAACCCTTAGCATTTTGATAGATCCAAGTGCTACAGAGAGTTTTATTTCTAGTGCAGCGCTAAAAATAATTAAGGTAAAGGCAGTCGAATGGGACGAGTTTAGCTTTGTAGAAATGGATTCAGGATCTAAACAGAAGGTTGGAGGGAAGGTTACAGGCTATAGCCTTAACCTGAGAGAGTTTTCCACCCGCTCCAACCTGTATGTCACGATATTAGGGTCTTATGATGTCGTGATTGGTATGGACTGGTTGGAATTGCATGAGGCGATACTCAACTGTAAGACGAAATGATTGAGCTTGGTCGATGACGAGGGACATAGACGCGTGATTGTAGGTTGGAACTAGGGAGTCTCCCTGAGGTTCATCTCTTCCTTGTAGCTACGGAAGAGCATGTGCAAGGGATGTAAGATTTATGCAATCCTTGCATTAAACGAGAAGGGAGTAGTGGAAGGTCTATAAAACCTTTCGATGGTGCAAGAGTTTGTGGACATATTCCCCGAGGAGTTACCTAGGATGTCGCTAGAGAGGGAATTGGAATTTACCATCGACCTAAAAACATGAACTGAACCGATAAAGAGAATGCCTTATAGGATGTCAACCCCTGAGTTACAAGAGTTGAAAATGCAACTGAAGGAGTTGTTGAACCTAGGACTTATAAGTCCAAGTGTGTCACCGTGGGGTGCACCTGTTATTTTCATACGGAAGAAGGATAGGTCATGGAGACTCTCCATTGACTACCATCAATTGAACAATGAAAAGATCAAGAATCAATATCCATTGCCAAGGATTGATGATCTATTTGATCAGATGAAAGGCACAACGGTGTTTTCAAAGATCTACTTGAGATTAGGGTATCACCAGTTACGGATCTAGGAGGACAAAATCCCTAAGACCACCTTTAAGACGAGGTTTGGACATTACGATTTTATTGTTTTACTATTTGGACTGACGAATGCCCCAAGGGTATTTATGAGTTTGATGAATGGGGTGTTCCGCGAATACTTGGACAAGTTTGTCTAAGTATTCATTAACAATATTTTGATATATTCTCAGACGATGGAGGAGCATGACGATCACTTTCGCTTGGTACTACAGTGTCTACGAGAGAACAAATTGTTTGGAAAATTTTTGAAATGCTCGTTTTATCAATTGAAGATTCACTACTTAAGGCATGTCATCTCCGACGAAGGTATCGTTGTGGATCCAGCAAAAGTCGAGGCTATTATGGAATGGCATGTGTCGAAAAATGTCCCAGAAGTGCGTAGCTTCATGGTTTTAGTGGGATACTATCAATTGTTCGTCGAGGGTTTTTCAAACATAGTGAATCCAATCACGGAATTGCAGAAGAAGAACAAGAACTTTGTTTGGACCGAGAGATGCATGAAGGCATTTCGGAGGCTCAAGGATCTGTTGACGAAAACACCGATACTAAAGGTCCCTGACATGGACATGGAATTCTTGGTATGCACTGATGCATCCAAGGAAGGCTTAGGAGGAGTCTTGATGCAAGACGGTCGAGTGATCGCTTACATCTCGAGAAAGTTGAGAAGGCATGAAGAGAACTATGCGACGCACGATTTGGAGTTGTTAGCTATTGTTTATTCCTTGATATTTTGGAGACACTACCTTATTGGATGAAAATTCAAACTAAAAACAGACCATTGTGGTCTAGAACACATCTTTACGCAAAGCGACTTGAATGCACGACAACGACGTTGATCGAAATTGCTTAGCGAGTACAATTTTGAGATTTCTTACATAAAAGGAACAATGAACAGAGTGGATGATGCGCTGAGTCAGAGACCACACATATTTTCGGTGATGCCTCTTCAGACGAATCTACATGAAAAGTTTCTAACTTTACAGCGCGATGATGACTGATACAAAGAGGTCAAGTATTTTATCAGACAAAACACAATGATGGTACCAAAATTTGAGGGATTTACAATGGATAATGACGGATTATTGAGATTTAAAGGTCGAATTTACGTACCGCCCAACAATGAGTTGTGGAGTTTGATCCTAAATGAGGCTCATATAGTAGTGTACATGGCTCATCCTGGAGTCACGAAGATGAGGGCTGACCTTAAACCCTTATTCTTCTAGAAAGGAATGACGGCATACATAGTCAACTACGTGGCAAGATGTATAGAATGTCAGCAAGTGAAGGCTGAACATAGACATCCTACAGGATTACTACAGCCACACGTTATTCCATAATCGAAATGGAGGTCATTTCGTTGGATTTCATTGTTGGATTGCCACTGATGGCAAGGAGACACAACTCGATTTTTGTGGTAGTCGACACTCTGACGAAGAGTGCTCATTTTATTCCTATGCGTATGATGTATCAGGCACCTGACATAGCTAAAGTTTTCATCAGTGATATTGTGAGGCTGCATGGCATGCATAAGAGGATTATATCTGATAGAGGATCAGTGTTTACAGGACGATTTTGGACTAGTTTCCAAGAGGCCTTGGGAACCCAACTTAACTTTACTACCGCATATCACCCGTAGAAAGACGGGAAGACTGAAAGAACAAACCAAATCTTGGATGATATGTTATGTATGTACGTGATGGACCAACAGAAGCATTGGGAAGAATTCTTTCCACTGGTAGAATTTGCATATAACAACAGTTATCAAAGCACCATTAAGATGGCACCTTTCGAGTTTCTTTACGGGAGACCGTGTCAGACGCCTTTGAGTTGGGATCAGTTTGAGGATAGGGTCTTGGTGGGACCATAAGCGATCCAAGAAATGGAAGATCAAATGTAAACAATAAGGAAAAGGATCAAGGAAGCGCAAGATCGATTGAAGAGTTATGTCGATGTGCATCGTGTCGACCATAGTTATGAAGTTGGTGATCGAGTCTTCTTGCAGGTGAAACCGCATAAGAGTTCGATCAATTTTGTAAAGGGTGCTAAAATATCTCCTAGGCTCATGGGATCCTTCGATATTGTGGAAAAGAAGGGTCCCATGGCCTATCAGCTAGCCTTGTTTGATTCTTTGAGGCGTATGCAAGATGTTTTTCACGTATCTATTTGAAACATTATGTTAGTGATCCTACACATGTTATTGATATGAGTTCCTTGCAGGTATTGGACGAGGGTGCTCTCATGGTAGAGCCAATCTGCATCCTGGACCATCGTATTCAAAAACTACGATGTCGAACAGTAGATCAGGTCAAGATCTAGTGGGACAACTATAGTCCACACTCTGCGACCTAGGAGGATGCGTATGATATGCGTCAGCAGTTTCCATTTTTGTTTGATAGCTATACATATGATACTATGATACACTTTATTTCGATGATTACATACTATGAAAACTCGGGACGAAGTTTAAAACAAGACGGGGTGTATGTTGTTAGCAAACATTATTGATCGGGGGGTGTTTTACCGAGGAAGTGGCATTCTGGCGAAGAAAAAATGAAAGAAGAGGGTTCAAAAAAACCCATCAAATGTTTTTATCCTAAGTCAGGCGATGATATGACATTTTAGCGCCCACCCAGTCCCAATCATCTCGTCAGCTCCCTATCATCAGCGTCCACGTCTGCCTACCAAGTCCTCCCTACAAGCGTCCAACAAAGCTCCAGATGGTGAAGTTCAGAGTGCGGCCCATTGTGATCTCGATGCAGACAGTTCATGAAAGTGAGGCAACAATTGAAACCTCATCTCACCCCATAAATGGAAAACATGCAGAGAGCGGTCGTAAAGGCAGACTGTCAATTATGGATAGATTTTCCTGTAAAGAACATAACTGCGCCTGGCTCTCATCTGACATGAGGAGGCCTGCACAATCTGACAGAGAAGGCGCCGACTGAAAACATTAATGCAGTGGTCCGATCACACTGCTGGTAGTTGCAGCAATTCTGAGTATATGTATGTAGTTTTGATATTTTTTTAGGGTCGATGGTTGAGCTACGCTCTCGTATTGTAAATTTTTTATGAAGCTTTGGTCCTCTGATTATGTAATGGGATTTGCGATTTCTTATTTAATCTAATTCAGCCTTATTTTCCGTCTCTTTTGCCTCTGATACTGAATGGATCGGGCATGGATGCTCCTGTCGAGTTGTTGTAACTATATTGTGATGTATGTTTGATTTTATTCCGGTTATAACTTCATTCAGTATCCTAAAACTCTGAATCGAAGAGGATCTTGTTTTCTGATTTTTTTCTTCTTGGGTTGTTGGAAGACCGGATGTCCATAGCAGACCTTTACGTTCTCCTTACCATTCTTCCTCCTACTCACATATACTACACCTTACTGACTGAATTTGAATCAAGACCTCATCTGCCTATGCATACCAGTCTAGTTTTCTGAGTTAAAGCAATATCATCTAGAGTCTGCACTCATTCGACCCCCCTTAAATTTATTCATTGGGACATACAAACTGATGGGTACTGGGCTTACCTCCCCTGATGGGTACTAGGCTTACCTCCCCTACAATCAGGAGGTGACTTCTAGTGCTAACATATGTAACATCCCGCTCTTGCACGCACTAAGCGGACTTATTCTTTGAGGACACTTGCGTGCAAGTGATACGATTATTTATACGATTGGTTGTTTTGATTATGATTATGAGATATGGTGTATTTAATGATATGTTATTTTTGTTGTATTTACATCACCAGGTGATATTGACTGGGTTCTCCTAAGTGTGCAGGACTCTGGACGTTTGAAGATGCCGAGGCATCAATGAAACTTCGTGGACTTTGGATCGAGTCAGGGAGTGGACTGTTAGGGTTTGAATGTTGTTGATGTGACATATGTACATATGTGCATCGCATTTTTTACTCGGGTAAGTTAATAAACCTAGCACCTAGAAAACTATGCCTCCTTAGGGCCTGATCGACCTTAAAATGAATGATGTGATGAGTAAAGTTTAATAACAAATTTTCCCTTAAGAACTGTCGCCAAGCCTAGTGAAATTAAACCTAGGTCTAAGTAGAACCTCTTAACAAAATAAAAACACTAATTAGACATATAATAAGAAGGGGGTGAGAAAAATTCAAACTTTAATTATTAAAGTGAAAATTATAATGGAGGATTAAATTTATTAAAAGGGTAAATGGTTGTTTTTGTCTACAC
>JASDQU010174175.1:1635-20623 GCA_032191745.1 Picea mariana | reverse complement strand
CATCTATTGTAAAAAGGCCTTCCGAGCCTCATTGTAACCATCTTCTTGCGAATGCGAGTAGCCGTCACATCTCTTCTCAGAGATAAGCTGCCACCATTCTAGCGAGTCTTTCACTCTGTATTTTTACAGTCTCTGTACATTTCTTTCATTAATAGAAATCGTGTATTACTGTATCCGCTGCATTTTTACAGTTTCAGCTTATTTCGTTATTTAATAGAAAACCAGTTTTACTGTATCTCTGTTATTTTTGTGTTAAGCATCTATTAATAATCTGTATTCATTTCGTTCTGCTCATAAAATCCGGATCAATGAGGATCTAAATGCATTTTTAACATAAATAAAATCCAAAACCCTAACACTGGAAGATGAAAAGCCAACAGTTTTGTGGACCTCGTTTTGGGTAGTTTGGTGTATCAACTTCCTGAGGCCGTAACTCTGGCATGCGATCTACGTTTGGGGTGTACGATAGCTCGTTGGAAAGGTATCGTCAAGGAGATTCACTTTGGGTTCTCAATTATAAATTTAGGTTATCGTTTAGGTTCTCGTTCCTAAAAAAACTTCATTTAGGCCCTCAAAATGGCCCCAAAAGTTGAGGAACCGAAAACTGCTAAAAATAGTGAACTTTTATAAGACTCTTTTGAGCCAGTTGGAATAGTTGGGTGGCCACCAATATCAACCTAGATTAGAAAGTGAACATTTAAAATTAGGAACAAAAAAATCTGGTCCAACTTGAGCTCTACTCATTCAGTGCTCACCCTGGTCCCAAAAAAGTAATGCTAAAGCTTAGAAACCCATAAAGGGGGACCCTCAAATTTGAAAATTATAAATGAAAGAAGGGATTAGAAATATGGATAATGAAGGGGTTTGAAAAAAGGTGGCACAAAATTATTTGGTAACTAAAGAGCAAGTGCACCCTCAACAAAAGAATTCATAGAGATGGACAACATAATCCATGAAGGAATCCCTAAACAATAAATCTTCACAATTACTCTTGATGGGTTTTTACTTTCCCTTGTCACTCTTGAGACCTATCCCTCTCCCTGGGTTATTTATTTCCTATCTAGGTGGCACACCTAATAGGGTTGGATGAAGGCCCTCCCATACTTAAACTTGGTAACTCTCACAAGGTCTTGGACTTGGGTGATACTTGAAGGGAATAATGGGGTGAACTGTTTACATGGATTGTATCTTAGGCATCAACTTACTTTGACTGATTGAAGGAAGAATGTGTTGTATGAACATTTATTTACTTTCTCTTATATTCTTATTTGTTTTGAATGGCCCTGACATGGTTTTTTGAGGGACATCTTGGGTTGTGCCCAGGATGTTGTGCCTTATTGCAAGACTTTGGCATGTGTGATGAAGAGAAATGAGTCGTGTGGTGACTCAACACCCTCAAATAATAGCTATCACATCCTTAGAACCTTGTACTATGGACATATGGGATTGGTATGAGAAGTTTTGGTCAATGTTCCACATACATGGGTTGAGAAGCCCACAGGATGGACATAACAGCCAGAGCCTTTATGCATAGAGGATGGAGGACATTTCCTTTTGAGAAACCTTGGCATCACTCGAGGACAATATTACACCCCTCTTTCACGTGGAAGTGGTCTTTGGAGGCCTATGATGTCGCTCTCTATCCCTTGACGTCACCTTTGAAGGTTAGGGTTTGATGGATGGTGTGGTTTTGGAGGTGATTTGACATGAGGAGACAATTTTCTTCACATTGGAGCATGACTTATGTCCTTTGGAGGCCCAACATGTCCCTCCTTGAGGCTTGACATCACTGTCTAGGGAATGACGTCACCCTTTTAGGGTTTTATTTTATGTATTTTTCATTTTTGGTATATTGGAGTGGAAAATTAAGGGGCCGACCCTCTTTTATTTTGTAGTTGACAAAATTATGTGGAAAAATTGGTTTAGGGTGGCATCATATAAATAGGCCGCCCTCACATTTAATTTTGGAACATAACTTCTCACCTTTTGAGAGAAAAAGTCTGAAATTTTTGCCCTCTTTGGGGTTATCTAGCTCTTCTACTTATGTGCTATGCTTGGAGGATCAAATTGTGGATGGTTTGCTGATTTTTGAAGAGGAATTTCTAGAATTAGGGTTTTGTCTCATGGTATCTTTGCTAAAGTAAGTGAATTTTCCGCAATTTATCTTTATGTTCTTATGTTTCATGGTGAATATTTCTACTTTATGCTAAACGTCTTACTTAGTAAAACCCTAAGGGTGGACCATAAGTGCTTCCTCCTCTCACCAGGTTATTCTTGTTCAAAATTGGTGAGACATTCTTGCTAGGGTTAGTATCCTAAACCCCTAAAGTGGTAGCAATTTAGGATTTTATCTCTAGACATTTGATTTTTGATCTAGTTGAAGCATCAAGAAGGGAGAAAATATTGTGAGATCCCAAATGTTCTTGCACTCTAGAAATCCTTCTCTTTAAGGTTTAAACCCTAAGGCCCTAATGTGATAACACCTTAGAGTTTAAACTATACCACTTGGTTCCTACTAGTTTAATATTCAAGTATTGTTGCATTTGTTGTTATAAAGACACCATATCCCTAAGACACTGGTCTCATAGTTCTCTCTTGTGGTGATATTGATCAACAACACTCTCTTTCAACTCTCTTAAGCCCTCTACTAATGTTACTAACACTAACACTTGCAAACTTGCCTAATAATTTGATTTTGCTATCAAAGTTTGCTATAGCCAACTGATAAAAATTTATCTTTCTACATACACTCTTGTAAAGGTGGTCTAACATACTCAGTTTTTCTCTCAAACAATTGGATAATGTTCTATGTGATGCATGCTTAATTTTCATGGTCAAATGTTGAAATTATAAGCTCTTTTTAAATTTGTTGTTCTTACAAATTTATATTGTTTTTATAAGACTGTTCTACCATTGAAAATTTGCAACAACCATTATCAATTATCATTGTCTAGTGTCTTAAGAGGTTCTTATTTCTAAGCCCCAAGGGTTATCTCAAGTGGTTCTGATCTAGACGTGAATTTATCCCCAGCGGAGGAGGTCATGGGTTCAAATCTCTTGTCCCCCCTTGGGGTTAGGCCCCATAATCAGGGTCGGTGGTTTACCTCGTTTACCATCCATGAACTATTCCATCGAAAAAAGAGGTTTTTATTGCTTGTTTGAACTTGGAAATGATCATATATGTGCTATAAAGTGTTCTTTTTATGGGAAAGTAATCAAATAGCTTCACACCTCTTCTATTACCTTGACCTAGACCTTACCTTTCTATGATCAAGAGAGGGGGTTGTAGGCTTGGATACTATACTTTCTACTTTGATCCCTTAAGGTCACCACAGAAGCCTCCCTTGTGGTGGATTTTCCATAGTTACACAAGATTTGGGGAACTTGTGGTGGGATTTGCACAAGTACAAATCTTGTGATACCAGACTCTAAAAGGGAATCTAAAGTTAATGCTAAAAGTTAGTTCCGACTCATGAAATAACACTAATTTTTCAAAAAACCTACAAAAAAACACTAAAAAGGTTAATGGAAACTATAAAGGATGTTAATCACGAGGTTTTGTTATAGTGATCCATTGATAATAAGGATAGAATCTACCAAAACATTGAATATTAGAATATAATAAAAGTAGTTTCAAGGTAGTAAGGTTTTCATAATTATTTGTGCCCCCCTCTTACTCCTACCTTGAACCTAAGGAAGTGAGATTCATTCACATATATAACTACCCTACCCCACATCATGGTGTCTAGTCTCGAGAATATCCATCAAAATAACCCCATCCTCTAGACTTGTCAATAAGAGATTGAGTAACTTGTCTCTAAAAAGAAATATTGGGAATATTCTTGAAACCAAAAAAAATAGTTTTTCTTTGGAATACACACTATAATTAGGGGATAATCATATCCTAATAAGTGTATGCATTCTAAGCTAACCAAATGCCCCATTTCACTATCAATGGGAGTGCCTAGAAGTCTTTTGGTTCCATCCTCATTTTCTAAACTTTTAAACCTCATCCCACTGACTCGCGTTGGAAAGTATCCTTGATGCTTTTTAGCTAGTCCATTTCTTGTAAGAATTTTTTGGAGTAATCACATGTAATTATTAGGTGACTAATAGTTTCCTCCTCTTGTTTATAGAGGGGAAAGTTTCCAAGACCATGCATATTCTTCCTTTGCATCACATCTCAAGTAAGGTCTTAGTTCCTAGAATGAATATTCTAGTTTTAGGAGGTGATTGAATCTTCCAAAGTGGCTTCCACCAACATTACACCTCCTCATCAGTTCCATTGACAAGCATATCTTTGTACCCTAATTTGGGGGTATAAGCACCTAAAAAAGGATTCTTGAACCAAAATAAATCATCGTATATCTCTTTAATATGAACATAATGCCTGACCTGCAACTTCATTGTATAGTCCTCCCAAAGTTATCCTTGCATTTTAATCAAATCTAAGTGGGTTTATTTTTCCACTCTTGTTACCAAATGGTGGATTGAATTGGATCAATGGCCTGAGCCAATGGAATATAATTTTCTCTTAAATATTTAGAATTAATTTTTCTGAGATCTTGAAGGCTTCTCCACAACCTACCCAATGATCTTATCTTACTTTAACTTTCTCACCATTTCCCACTTTCCACATTAGCTAATTTTCAACCAAGGAAGAGGCTAGTACATTTGATTTCTAGATGTTTGACACGTTGTGAATATTTTACTGGGTCTTCTAATCCAATCTTGTACTAATTCAAGAGAAATATATTTTTGGATAACCACCTAAATCTATATCCCATTGTTTGTGATCATCCTCCATAATTAATTTGATACTAGTCCCATTCCAAAATGGGGAATATTTTTTATCCCCCAACCACCATGGGCCACTAGGGAGGGCATCCAACTTCCTTCCCCAATCAACATGAGGACATGTAGCAATTCGTCGACACTTTATATTGTAAACTTCCCTCGCCAATCTAGTTGAGAAGGGTATTTCCTAAATAAATAATTAGCATGTCAGTTATGTTAGTCAGTTAATTAATAAACAAACCTCACTAGTCCAGTGGGACAAGGCACTCCATAATTTCTGTTAGAATGTTAGTTATGTCAATCAGTAACATTGTAAACAACGCTCACCAATCCCACTATGCAGAGCGCTCCAAAATTAAAGAAGTAAGTCCCTTGATGTTGCTGAAAACAAATCACCCAACCTAATAAAGGGAGCCTTCTTTGTTGAATACGGTTGATGGCCTTTTGTTGTTACTCTGACCATATTCTCTATGCATCTATGTATATTCTTTACTATGTAGCGACCTCATTTTTCTGTTTTTCGATCATTTTTTATTGCCGCATTTTAGTTTGTAGGTTGAATTGTGGATCAATTGATATCAGATCTTGGATCCAAGCCAACTTCTTCTCAACCACAAGATTCAGAAGAGAGGCCATCCACCAAAATATTTCTTTTTTTTTCTAAGAGATTAATGTCCTTCTCAGTTCTTCTAGTGTGCCCTCCTCATGACTTCCAACACGTTCCTCTTTGAGCATACTCCACACACCATCTTCAGGGTGTCCAACGTCTTCTTAGTGCACCTAGGATCCCAATGAATCTCAACGAAACACCTAGTTACAGAATGACATCCGTGGTGAATGAAAATTAATGCGTTATGAAGAGATTCATCCACAAAGGATTCCTCTTCCAATGTCACAACTCCAATTTAGGATTAATGATGCCTGTACTTGATCTACTCTGTCTGCAACAACACTGAGCTCCCACACACATGCAAATCGATACACACTTCCAATTACCTAAGTTTTCAGGCTATATGAATGGTGATACTATTGACTCTTGGATTCATAGTCTTTACAAATACTTTCATACATGTCCTGATATGACTGACGACATGAATCTTCAAATTTCCATTCTGCAAATAGAAGGGATTGCACAGACATGGTGGGACACTCAGCTGGAGAATTATTACTTAGTTATCGACATAGGTGACCCAGTCGGGCCATAGACAACAAACATCACGACGCGGGTCATTCTTGGTGTTGTGCGTTCACCTTCACCATTGGTTTGTTTCATGATATAGTCACATGTGATGTATCCCCTCTGGATTGTGCCAACTTATTACTTGGAATTCCCTACCAATAGGCTCAAAACACTATGTACAATGAAAAATATCACCAACACCATCTGCAACTTGATGGGCGCACCTATGTTCTCACATCCTCTGCTCCTAAATCCACTTCTTCACTTGTGATAAAATCAAAAGTTAAGCAAATTAGTATCAATAAATGAATATTGTGCCTAGTTTTCCCTATTAAACCTGATAATTTGTCCACTCCTACACCTCCGGATGTGGTCCCCTTACTCCAATAATTTGTCCATGTATTCATCCAACCCATGGGATTATCCTCATCTTTCTTTATTGAGCATTCTATTGACCTCATACCAGGTGCATCCTTTCCCAATGCACCTTCCTACCACATCATTCCTCGAGAAGCTTTCTGAAATTGAACATCAAATTGGCCAACTTATGAAATATGGCCACATAAAACCTTCATCATTTCCCTATGCATTCCCTGCCTTTATTATTCCCAAGAAATAAAATTCTAAGTGGTGCGTTGTAATTGACTATAGTGCCCTCATTAAAGCCACTATTAAAAACTGATATCCCCTACCCTGTATCAAGGATTTGTTGGACCACCTGCAAGGGGATTGCTTCTTCACTAAGATGGAGTTGGTAGTAGGGTATCATCAAGTGCACATGTCGGTAGCAGGCACATGGAAGACACCATTCAAGACAAAATTTGGGCTTTTCAAGTGGATGGTAATTCCATTTGGGCCTGTTATCCCCATTTCCTAGGGATAACTAAGCAGATGATTTCTCAAGGCTCTCAGGTTGCAGACATGGAGTACCGAGAGACATATGGTCGATAATGTCCACTTGCATAGAGAGAGGCCTGCCTCACCACCACATATCTCAGATTCATCACGATGGTATCCGCCAAACCATATTTCTTTCGGAAGACATTAGGTCTTGCTCCATGAGGTACAAGCCAGGTATGATGGTGAGTGTCATTTCAATATTTGTGGAATTTGAGTCTGTTTTATTTAAAAGTTAATTTTGATTATGTAATGTATGCTTGGAAGTTATGCTCTTTGCCATGTTTCACCTTGGTGGTTGACATTGCGCCCTAGTAATTGGTCACCCTTAGGGAGGGTTTTTTTATTGGGATATCCCCTTGACAAGTCATCGTTCCACTCTCGATCATACTTACCACTTTCCACACTTCATCCCCTCACCTACTTATCTTTTGGTATTTTCAGCGGTACTGACCTAGGCATGGATTGTCCCTCATTTCATGGGAAGAAGGGGCTGAAGGCCCAAGGGGAATGTATCTAGAAAAATATAAAATCCAAATCATAACCTTCTAGATACTCGCCCAAAAGAGGTCTTGATAACAATGAAATGTTTCTCCTAAAAATTAAAAGACCTGCAAAATCAAACACATATATATAAAAGTCCCACTTGTTGAGGGATCTACACAAGTGTGTTACAAGCTATATTTTACCCCCATGGAACTCTGTGTACCTCTCCCTTCAATTGACACTATGGTACTCCCCCCCCCCAGGCTATATGTTACCTCATAGGGACTACCCACTT
Source organism: Picea mariana (assembly GCA_032191745.1). NCBI lineage: Eukaryota > Viridiplantae > Streptophyta > Pinopsida > Pinales > Pinaceae > Picea > Picea mariana. The sequence continues at coordinate 12,968 of JASDQU010174175.1, read as the reverse complement.
GTTATGGACCTTAATTAATTAATGGCATTAAATGGGCTTGGAAAATGATGCATTGAAAAGGAAGGAACACACCCTCTACAAAGGCAACCATAAATGAGATACTACAATCCCTTGTATGTCATGAAACCCATGCCCAAAAGTATTATGCAGGCCCAAATGCACCAACCAGGGATTTTCAAATGCAAGGATAAAAGAGGCTCTAATAAAACCAGTAAGGTTTGTAATCAGATTTTGCATCACCTTCACCTGAGCCTGAGGTAGGAATAGAGATTCTCATTTTTCCTAGTAAGTCGTCATTTTTTGAGCACTCAACACACCCTAAAAAGCCTCTGTCATTTTTTTGTTTTTTTGGGTACCACTTGATCTTTTGCATTGTCTGAATCGACTTCATTTTTGAGAAATGTTTTGTCTTTGCTTATTCTCATGACTCTCGTCCCCTATTCAGGTTTGTTGAACTTATGAAACCCCTCAACTAAAAAGGCCTTAACACCTGAATAAAGAATCGACAACCAAAACACTTCACCCGACGCACTCAGATTCAACATCGAAAGGAATTGAAAGAAGGAAAAGAAACACTCGGGAAACCTCGGTCGTTGAGCGCCAATATCCATCGGCATCGGTAAAAGGAATTTTTTGTTTTTCTCAAGTCTTGTATAAGGATATCATTGATAGTCGATTCTACTTCAGCATCAGTAAAAGACGAGGGGGATAGATGTTAACAAAGAGAGAAAAATATATCGCTAATAGCCGATGCCCGACACGCTTTTCAAAGTCAAGAAAAACCTAAAAGGATAGCAACAAACATTCTAACCACACTAAAGTTTATTCCCGATTGTCGATCCCCGATGTGTTTTTTGTCATTGGGACTTTTTCGAGGGAGCTAATACGAAGATATCTCTTGATAGGTTTATCACCGATCGTCGACCCTGGATATTCAAGCTAAGGTTTGTTTTAGAATGAATAATGTAAGAAAGGTCCCGACTCTGATTAATACACGCTAATTAAGTCACCGATCTTCAATGCCATGTGGCTTTACCCAATGGAGGATCATACAGTCTAGTTTTATCCCGAGTGATTCTTGGTTCCCTAGTTCCTAATCACACCTTTGAGTCTGCTTTGCCACGACAACAATATATGATGAAATTGATCAACCCCAACTCACGATGCTCAAATTCAAGGGCTTCCACATAATGACTAGGAGGTCAAAAGTGTCTTAGACACTGAGATACTCGATGTACTGGAGACCCAAATGGATAGTCCGATGGACGAGCTAGGGTCGGGTGAACAAAAGGAAGAAGTTCCACAATAGGAAATTGACATCTCAACAACCATTATCAAGTAGGTACCGAGCCTACCGATGATGCTTCAATTTCAATCGGTACTCAACCTCCCGATGAGCAACAACCAGAGACTGGACCTTCAGAATACACAAAGGAGGTTCAAGAACCCAATAGAATAGATATACACCGTCAGAAGCCTGGAAAATATGCTTACTTGGGGAGATCAACAAATCCCTGAACTAGTGGATGAAGTTTCTGATATACATTCCATCTCCTATGACCTAAAAATAAAAGCTATCATGAAGAGAACCACCAACAAGAGGAGGATTACTCTAGATATCTCCATCCTCATCACCATAGAGGAAAAATTGATTAACATGGAGCATGTCAAGACTTCCGAGCTTATCGGCATAGGGATAACAATAACAGATGCCACCCTAGACAGATTGAAAGGGATGAAGAGGAGTTGGCCACTACACTGAAGGAGTTGGTACATCTACTCCATTTGGAGAGATATTACCAGGACACCACATAGGCTATGGTGTTCCTGATAAGAAAATTTCAGAAGGCCTATAGTAAGTTTACGAATGAGCGACACCTATTCACTGCATGGATAACTGAGTTTCAAGAAGACACCCTCATGGCATTGGTGACATGAAAGGATATGGAAAGGTGGTATGAGAAATCACACCAAGCAGTGGAAAGGATAGACTACATGAGTTCGGTTCAACAAGGTCGAGATGCCGAAGAGCACGACATCCAGGTACTAAGGGAAAGCAACATCGACTGCATAAAGAATTCGACTGAACACTGGGTGAAAATGGCCCAAGAACCTCATCGGGAAATCCAAGAGAAATGGTTTGAGTGCGAAAAGAGTTCGACCAAGATCAACCAAGCGATGAGAGACATTGACCTCCCTGAATTCGACACACCCAATGACTTTGTCGACTTGCGTGACATAGTCAAATTACATGCCGAACAAGACTCATCATGGGCTGCAAAGATAGAAAAGGTGGTGAACATGGTGCCAGGTGAAGTGCAATAGTTCATGGAACACCCGATCAAGGCTCAAACCATATTATAGTAGTTAAGTGCTAGAATAGTCAAGTATCAGGAACGAGCAGTAGAGATAAGAGAGATCCTTTCATCCCCAATGGAACAACACAGATTCTCATATGTCAACACATGCAAGAATCTCTTCGTCAAATGGTTTGAGTACAAGAAGAGTCATCCACTCAAGTGAGATCATTTGATGACTCTTAGAAGAATGAGAGATGAAAGTTCCATGTGGCGAGTTTTTGTTTTACTTAGCTGCACTTTTGATAGTTATTTTTAGTTAATAATATGTTATAAATAAGAGGATCAACCTGTTAGCAAAGTTCGATGGTTTTTGCGAAGACCATCATTTTTGGATTTGTAAAGAACTATTTCAAAGCTACCTTAATTGAGAATTCATGTTTAGGACAACAGACAAGTTTGTGTTTTTCATCAAAAGCATGTGTGATTGTATCTGAAGAAGAATTATTTTTGATTTTATTTCATGAATGGATGTTGTAACAAGTAAGAGTCTTTGAATCTATTGATAAGTTATCTGATTCAATATTTTTTACAGTTCTTGTCTTTAATGATGAAAAGTAAATCGTTGTGTTAATATGTGAGTGATGATTAGAGTTAAGAAAACTATTTTTCTTTCCATCATTTATTGCGTGTATGTTTTCTCTTGATAATCGTATCTTAGTCGATAATTGGAACACCGATAGGTTAATGTATTAGTACTAGGCTTATTGTAGGTGTAAGAAACATTGTCTGTATGCTTGAGTATGAGGGTTATCCCGAGCTCAGCTTTCTTCAGTGTTTAAGCTTTCCCACTTCGTTACCCAGTTGGTTTATACCGGATTTTATCGTGTATCGGTCCCACCTATAAGATAAAATACAAAAAGAGAACATATGAAATGAAGGAGGAGATTTCATAGGAAAAACATAAAGCCCATCGATTAATTGGTTGGATCGTGAGATCTGAAGAAGCATTTCACCATTAAACGCTGCAGTGTCTAATTGGGCCTCGGTGGCAGGTTTGGTTCCTAATATTGAGTTAAAAGGATTTAGGACCCCTCAACATAATCGATGCTAGAAGGAGGGCTTGAAGAATGAATGGATGACAATAATTTTTACAAAATATTTCACATAGCCTGTAGATTCAAAACAACCCACATGCATGGCGAGTCATTCCCAAGACAACCCACACACACTGAGTACTCCTAAAATGAGTCACTCACCCCAGTAAGAGGAAGAACATATATTCCCTGATACACCTTACACTCTCACTCACAAGGAGTTGAACCAGTTCAGAAGAATCACAAGAGCTCACATCCGACAGATCGGAGCACTGCCCTTAGCTCCATTACTTCCTCATAGAAACCAAGTAAGCAGACCAGTGGTTGAGTCGCTCGACCAAGTTTTTATGCACACAGTAGAAGACCTGATAGATTTCACCCTCACTGAAATTGAACATCCTCTTAATATAATCCTCGAAACACCAGCAAACAACTTCTATGAGCCCGACGATTTTTTCGACGAGGAAGGGTTTAAATCTGAATGCTCAGTTTCGGGATCAGAGGACATGGAATATAACAACAATCATAATGAAGAAAGGGGAAACCCACCTCAGAATAATCAACCTTGGTTGGCCAGAGATGCTCTGCCCATCCTTGGTTGAGTACATAACCTTCCCTGACATCCAGAGAAGTTACTTGCTAAATTTGACCTTGAAACCTCAGGATTGCCTAAAGACCATATAAAAAATTCATACTAGCTATCAGGATGATGAATGTTCAACATGAAGATGTAGTATGCATAATTTTCCCCTACACTTTCAATAATTCGACCTCCATGTGGTATTTTAACTTACCTGTAGGATCCATAACTAATTGGACAAAATTTCGAAAGGATTTTCTAGATAAATTTGCAGAGGAAACTACTACAGGAGCTTTGATGGCCGAGTTGTTCACCGCCACCATGAGTTCAAAGGAGAAGGTTAAAGACTTTAATTAATAGTCCACCACTATCCTAAACAAATTTCAACCCAAAGATAAACCTACTTAGAAGTTTCAAATCAAAGTATATGTTAATTCTCTCCCAGCTTCTATTTCCATGTTTGTGAAGAGGACTACCAAAACAAATTTAGCTCATAATTTTGAAGAAGCCAAAACAATAGAGTTCCAAATAAAGGGATGTAAAGAAGTTCAGGTATCATTAGTTAAGAAGGAAGTTCAACCTCCACCTAGGAGGGGACTCCTGTTGACTAGACCCCCAGGGAAACAAATAGAACAAGGTCCCGAAAATGGAAGTTGGTGCAGACCCCCTTCTCTCCTAAGGGTTGCGCAACCTCCCAGTCAGGATATTTGATTCTGGAGTCGAATGATCCTCTGAAACCTTGCTGGTATCATTCTGTATTAAACACAAGTTCTCTCATCTCTCTGCGCAGGCTTCATGATACTCGCAACCTTCCCTTTTGCATTCTGTGAAATCTCAAAGTTGCCATTAGTGCATTTTCTCTCGGCCACCTCTCAAATGTGACCTTGGACGATGACCTCAAGACTACGTGAAATTGCAAGAGCACTCAAGAGTGGTTTTGTGTCAAACCGCTTTTCGTCTTGTAATTCACCCTGAGCCTCCATGTGTATTTTCCCTAAAACTGTAGTCTCGATTGCGGCCTGCCCTCAATCTCGTAAATATCGAGCACTTTCTATCCCCACAATGAGAGATGACCATCAATCTCACGATCTTGATGGTGCTTTCGAACGAACGACCGAGATCTATTTCTTGGGATCAATGGTTCATATCTCCTCCTATCAGATCAATGACTGTGGTCGATTCGGAATTCCAGACTTCAAAATTCTCAAATATCAAACCTTACTTTCCTTTGCACGAAAATCTTCCGGAGTAGAAGATCTACTGACATCTGTCCCCTTGAATCAATGGTTGTGATCTTTGTGGGTCTCTGGATTTCAGGTATCCCAAATCTCAAACCTTGCTGTCCTCCATACTCCAATCTTTTGGAGTTGACGATTTGCAGACACATGTCCTCACAATCAACGAATTTGCCTTCACTTCTAGTGTATGACCTTTCAACATAGATAAATGGTGTTGTGGCCCTCTTCTCAATCAATGTTCAAGATCTCCTTTGCGTCTTTAGACTTCTGAGATCTCAAATATCAAACTTCTCCCTTTTCCAAATGGATTTTTATCTAAAGGTTGTGATCCACTAATGCATGTCCTCCTGATTTGACGATCGAGGATTACTTTGGGTATTTACCCGGAGTACATGGATTTATGCCACATCTCTCTTAGATCTGACATCTACGAATCACTTCGGGACATTACTTAGAGTCCATGGATTCATGCCATGTCTCCTCTAGATCTGTTGGTCTAGATTCACTTCGGGTCTTTGGGTCTTCGAGATTCAACAATCTCAGTTCTCAAATTGAAACCCCACTACAATTTGCCTGGAGCTCATGATCTGCTGACAAGTGTCCACTTACAGATCGATGGCTCTCAAATCTTCAGCTCTTCGGGCTTCAGGTGTTTCAACACTTCAACTTTGCCTTCCTCTAGATCTCACGACCCACCGACACATACCCTTCTAGATCTAATGGTCCAAATTCGCTTAAGCTCTCTGGCACTTCGCACTTCAAGAATCTCAAGTTTCAAACTTCCTCTTGAGCTCACGATGTCTGGCAGCTCAGATTCACTTGATCGATTTGATGCCTAAGGTTCACTTTGAACGATTTGACGACCCAGGTCTTCTTTGGATGATCGGACGACTGAGATTTCACTTCGTCTTTCTGGCTTTTTGGGCTTCAAAAATCTCAAGTCTCAAACCTTTATGATTTCTCTCTCCTATGTGTGTGAAGCATTAAAGCTCGTGCACTTTGTTATGATTAGACGATTTTTGATCCTTTGCGTTGTGATCCAACGACCACTGTCTCTACTCCTCTCGAGATTCTAATTTCTTCTGACTTAGAAGATTTTCTAAGTCTTCAAAGGTATTTACCTTTGAATCTCCTGCAAATCCGTCTCTCGGACCTCGAATAAAATTATGAAAAGTGTTATTCGTCCTGAGCTTGGCCTTTGTGAAGTATTCGACTTTCCATGCACTCCTTGAATTTCATGGATTTTCGATAACTCGGATCCGAAGGATTTCTTGAAAATAAATTCTTCTCGCCCTCATGGCGCTGTCCTTTTTATCGATGCACACCTTGCAACATATTCTTATGCAAGGTTTGAATTCTTGTGGGCGAATGTGCACACCTTGCAGCAGTCACTTTGCACTACTTGGAAAGGGAAAGTTTCATGCTATCTCTTCTAAGCTTTGGAACCGAAACAGATCCCGTCAATGCACTCCTTGCATTCTGTGTGCACACCTTGCATCGATTCAACGGAAGAGAAACAATTGAAAATTATTCTAACATTTACAGTTTCATCTACTCATAACGAAATTTATTCATTCATGAAAACACAATAACAGGGAATTGCAAACAATGTCCACATCATGCATTGGGTCAATTTTCCTCTGTTATCTTCATTCAAAAGTAAAAGTGGCTACAACTATAATCAAAACAACAACTAAAATTCAGAAATCTCCTACTAACTTGCAACAACCTCATTTGGGCGTACAAAACCTCTATTTATCTCAGAGGGTCCTTAGGTTTCCCCCCTCGATTACTTGTCTACTCCAAAACCTAACCTAACAGCTATCTTAGTTCAGTCACATTCCAAATTAGGAGTGAAAACTCCCACTTCGCTCACGATCGTTCAAGCGTGCTTCAAAAGATTTCCCACGCTGAGTTCAGGCGTGGTTCAAAATATTTGTCATAACTGTTAGCATTGATATTATGAAAATATTCCAAGGTGCTGAGTGGTCCTACTCCGCGTGCTCTCTAACAATGCTCCTACATCATACTCCCCTTGACAAAAAATCATGGACTCCTATCCATGAGATCCTGCACCGACTTTCCATGCTTCTGGATATCAACTTCATTTTCCCAACCGACGTCTTCTATTGGGTGTCCCTTCCACATGACCAGATATTCAAAATAGGTCTTCCTCCTGGTCTTTTTTCCAATCCTCTGATCAACGATCTTCTCAATCTATGGGTTTTCTGTTATAGGCATTTGTTTCTCCCAATGAATCTTCTCTTGATCTTTTGATCCCTCTGTGTCATCTTTCCTGTAAGGATACAGGTCTAAAACATTGATTATGGGCGATATTCCCACATCATCTGGCAACTCAATCTCATAGACGTTTGCATGAAACTTTCTCAAGATCTTACATGGTCCTATATTCTTCATTTTTAACTTGTCATATGTTCCCCTAGAGAACCTTTATTTCTTGGGATGTGCCAAAACTTGATCTCCTACTTCAAATTGAATTTCCCTGAGGTGTTGATCAACTCTGCGCTTGTATTCTTGGTTAGAACTTTGCAACTATCCTCTGATCTGGCTATGGAGCTTCTACATTTCTCCAGCAAAATCTTCTTCTCCAATGCTCTTGATCTCACGTTGTTCCAAGTCTCTCAACTTAGATACACCCTTGGGTTTCATTCCATACAATATTTAGAATGGGCTCTTTCCAGTGGTCCTATTTGGTGAGTCATTGTATGCAAATTCTACTTGTGGAAGAATCTGATCCCACTGATTATGATGCTCAGTGATCAGACTCCTCAATAAGTTTCCCAAACTTCTATTTACCACCTTAGTATGCCCATTTGTTTGAGGGTGATAAGCTGAGTTGAAGGACAAATCTGTCCTCAATTTCTTCCACAATGTTCTCCAAAAGTGACCAACAAATTTAGTGTTCCTATCTGAGACAATGCTTCTAGGTAGTCCGTGAAGTCTCACAACTTCCTTCAAAAACATATTTACAACATGTGTTGCATCACTGGTTTTTTGGCATGGGATAAAGTGTGCCATATTTGAAAATCTGTCCACCACCACAAATATGGAATCAAACCCTCTTTACATTCTTGGAAGTCCCAACAAAAAATACATGCTTATTGCATCCCAAGGCCTCTCTGGTATTGGCAATGGCTGATACAATCCAGTGTTCTATCTTTTTCCTTTTGCATGTTGGCAGATTCTACATCTATTCACAAAATTTATCACTTTTGTTCTCATACTTGGGAAATAGTATGAACTACTCAATTGTACAAATGTTTTATCATGGCCGAAATGTCCAGCCAATCCTCCAATATGCTTCTCCTTCAAAAGGTTATCCCTCATTGAGAATGTTGGTATGAAGAACTGTTTTCCCTTGAACAACAATCCCTCTTGGATCATGTACTCTGTCCATTGGCTTCTGCCTCCGAGCACAGGATTTTCACATGCTTCGTATGCTTCCTTGAAATATGGATCATCACAATACATATCCTTAAGGTGTTCAAACCCCAAGTTCTTCACCTAAAATTCCTGTAGAATCAAACATATCTTGCTCAATGCATCAACAACTTTGTTAGCATTCCCAGAAATATGTTTTATGACAGAAGTAAAATTCTACATAAACTCAACCCATTTTGCATGCCTCTGATTCAATTTTTCTTGTCTGGTTTTGAATTGTAAAGCCTAGTGATCACTATACAAGACAAATTCTTGTGGGACAAGGTAATGTCTCCATTTATTCAAGGCTTGAATTATGACATAAAAATATTTATCATATGTGGAGTATTTTCTCTTGGTCTCATTCAGCTTCTCACTGAAATAGGCAACAAGTCTATTATCCCGACTCAAAACTGCTCCAATTGCAACTCCACTTGCATCACATCTCACCTGAAATGTCTTGTCAAAATTTGGCAAGACCATAATTGGTCATTCTGTTATTTTCTCCTTCAGTATATTGAAGCTCCTCATGGCCTCCTGTGTCCATTTAAAATACTTGTGCTTCTTCTTAACTGTATCCATCATTGGTGCACAAATTCCACTGAAGTCTCTGATGAACTTCCCATAGAAACTTGCTAATACATGGAAGCCCCTTACCTCAAACAGACTCTTTGGTGACGACCATTGTTTGATTGGTTTCACCTTCTCTGTATAGGACTTCAGTTCATTTGAAGAGATCAAAAAACCCAAGTAAATGAGTTATGTCTTCATAAAATAGGACTTCTTCAGATTTATCAACAACTTCTCCTTTTGTAGTCTCTTGATCACTAGTGTTAGGTGTCTCAAATGCTCCTCTTTAGTCCTGCTAAAGATCAGTATATCCTCCAGATATACAGCCATAAACTTGCCAATGAAATCTTTCAGTATTTCATTCATCAACCTCATAAAAGTACTCGGGGCATTTGTTAAGCCAAATGGCATAACAAGCCACTCATACAAACCTTGATTTGTCTTAAAGGTTGTTTTCCACTCATCACCTTCTCTCATTTTAATCTGGTGATATCCACTTTTCAAATATATTTTAGAAAAGAAAATTTCTCCACTTAAACAGTCCATTAAATCATCCATTCTTGGTAAGAGAAATCTATACCTGATGGTGATCTTGTTAATGGCTCTTCAGTTTGTACACATTCTCCATCCTACATCCTTATTTGGACTCAATAAAGTTGGTACTGCACATGGACTCAATCTCCCTCTGACCAAACCCTTGTGTAAGAATTCCTGGACTTGGTTCTTCACTTCTTCATTCTCTCGAGGTGTCAATCTGTATGTTGCTTTGTTTGGAGGACTTGCTCCTGGTATAAAGTCAATATGGTGGCTTATACTTCTGATGGGTGGCAATGAGTTAGGCAGCTCATCCACCACTATGTCAGCAAAATTATCCAACAATTACTTAACTTTTTCAGGCAAATCATCCATAGAATTACTTGTAAGGATAACTATGGGTTTTCTCATGAGAAGTATGCTTGTGTTGGATTCCTCTTTCACTTTCTTCTCCTCTATTGGCAGCAACATGTGTGTTCTACCATTCTTTTCCAAGGTGTATGTATTCTTCCTCCCATCATTAATGACATTCTTGTCAAACTTCCATGGTCTTCCCAACAAAATATGGCATACATCCATGGGAATTACATCACATAGAATTTCATCTCTATATTCCCCTATCTTAAATTCAACCAAACATTGTTTAGTAACCATTACCTGGTGTCCTTTCTACAACCATGAGACTTTGTATGGCTTCGGATGTGCAGTTGTTTCCAGCTCCAATTTCTCCACCATCTCCGTGGATACTAAGTTATCAGTTCTCCCATTGTCGATTATCACCTTGCATACTCTGTCTTTAGTCTTGCAAGTTGTCCTAAAGAGATTGTTCCTTTGCATTGGCTTTTCAACTTCTGCCTTTGATTTTAAGAGAACCATTCTCAACATCAGGGATGTTCCATCCTCTGCTCCTTCTGCTTCAACATTCCTTCTCTGTGCTTCTGAAATGTGAGATTCACCTCCTCCTTTATTTTTCATGGGACATTCCTAAGACATATTCCCTGTCTTTCCACATGCATAACATCTTACTTCTCCTCCTCTGCTTCTTCCTCTTCCTCTAGAAGAACTTCTTCCACCACCATGTCTTCCTTGGTAACTTCCTCCTCTTTCCAAGTGACTATGTGGTTTCTCAGTCTTGTCCTTAGAATTATGTGCCTTGTCATGGGTAACTCCCTTGCCTTTGTTTAGGGCTGGGCTCTTACCTCTTCCTCGCTGGATTTGTTTTCTGACCAACTTCTCCTCTGCCTTCATTGCAAATTGATAATCATCCTCCACTGTCCTTACTGACATCATTTTGAGATCATCCTAGATTTCATACCTCAGGCCATTTATATATCTGGAATTTTTTTTTTCATCTTTCTCTCTTTGTCTAGTTATGATGTTTAGCCCGTAGAAATCCTTTGTGTACTCCTTAACTATCATACCCTTCTGTCTCAAGTTCTGTAACTTACTGAATAGATTGATATGATAATATTTGGGCATGAACTTAACCTTAATATTGGCTACCATTCCGTCCCAATTCTTTATCTTCTGTTTGCCTTTGCTTCCCCTCTCAGCCTGCAGTTCATCTCACCATAGT
>JASDQU010174174.1:6962-18759 GCA_032191745.1 Picea mariana | reverse complement strand
AAATTGCCAGGTCCTTCCTTTATTATTATCCAGCATATGAAGGGATACAACCTACAACAAACCCATTGTAACTTCCTCTTCTTTCTCTCACAATCTCCTATCTCAGAATACAATATTCTCCATCATCCATAGCCAAAATACATTTCCCTCATAAAAGAGGGTTGCTTTCTAGGGAAAAAAACCCTAACATAATCTCTATCGTTAGATCTGCGATCTTATAATGAATGGTCCAGTTTTACAATGAAATTACAATATACATTTACAAGGAAATTTTTCCTTTGGGGGATTCACCACCAAACCCCCATAGGGGGACGCTGCCCCTGAACCTCCGCTGGGGGCCCTCTTGCCCCTAGACCCCCCAGCCAGGGGGATAGCCCCCCCGGACCCTGTAGAGGGGGTACCCCCCCTCTGCACTCCTCTGTGTGGAAGAGTGTACATACTTCTGGGGTGTAAATACTTCATGGGGTATAAACATAGATGAATGTAAAAGACCTCTAAATCAGGCATATAATCAGGCTCCACAACCAACAATGATTAGCTGGGTATTGGGCTAAGATGTCTCAGGAACCACACTGAGAAATTCAAGAATAGTGGGCCAAATACGAGAAACATTGGGGGAAAATTAACAAATCAATAAAGGATATCGGACTCCCCAAGTTCGAAAACCCTGAAAAATTCATCGACTTGTGCGACATAGTCTAATTGCATACCAAGAAAGATTTATTATGGGTCGAAGAGCTAGCGAAGGTGACCGACACAACACTAGGACAAGTGCAAATATTTATGGAACATCCGATTAGAGATCGGACTGTGCTACACCAGTTAAAAACTAGTCTAGTGAAGTACCGAGCACATGTGGTGGAGGTCAGAGGAATTTACACAGCTCCCATGGAGCAACATAGATTTCCATGGGCCCAAACTTGCAATGAGTTGTTTATCAGTTGGTCAGAGTATGAGAAAATTCACCCTTTCGAAGGGATATCTTGAGTTGATTGTTAAAGAAACTATTAGAAGAGGATGCCACATGGTGAGTTTTGTTTTGTTTAAACTACACTTAGCTGTTATTTTCAATTGAATTTTATTTTATAAATAAGAACATCGACCAATTAGTTATAGGTCGATGGTTGTTGCAAAAACTCTTTCTTTCTAGTTGTTAAGAATTATTTTAAATCTACCTTTGAATTGAGAAGTCCATCTAGACCAAAGACAAGTTATTTTCATCAAATTCATGTGATTAGACGTGGAGAAGAACTATTTCCTATCTCGTTTCATGAATGATGTTGTAATGAGTAAGAACTATTTAATCTATTTTCAAGTTATCTAGTGCAATATTTTTTTGTTCTTTACTTTAATGATGAAGATGAATCGTGGTGTTATTATGTGATGGATGATTAAGTAGGTGAATTATTTTTCTTGCCATTGTCTTATTGCATATGAGTTTTCTTTCTGGTAATTAGTTTCTCAGATAGTAATTGGATTCTCACATGGTTAATATATTAAAACTAGGCCTGTGGTATAAAATTGTCATCTGTATGCTTAAGCAGCAGGTTATCCCAAGTTCAGCCTCTTCCCTAGTAGTTAGAACTTAATCCTGCTTTTTTTCCAAGTTGGTTTATACCGGCTTACATTTCATATCAGTCCCACCCAAGAGAAAATACAAAAAGAGATACTCTGAACTGAAGGAAAAGCCTTGACAAGAAAACATAAATCCCATCAATAAATTGTCCGGATCGCAAGATCTAGAGAACCATTCCACTATTAAACGCTGCAGAGTCTAATTGGGCCTCGGTGGTAGGTTTGGTTCCTACTGTTGAATCAAGGGATTTAGGACCCATCAACAATGTTCTGACTTTTTTATGAAAATATTCTAATGGTTGTGATATGAGTTCAATTTTCTCTCATAGTGTGTATTTATTGTGTCTTTAAATTTCCATCTACATTTTATTCTGTTTAAATTGGAGAGTTAAAGGTATGGAATTCATCTGATTACGCTCTCAACCTAGGCAGTTTAAACTATGTACTTTTTCTTTCTAGATGATTCATAATTCATTTCAATAATACTCTGATGCAGTTATTTGTTTCCCCCTTCTTCTTACCACTCTGCTTAAACTCAGTTTATAACTCAGATTCATTGTCTCATTTAGCCTTTATCCTATGAAGATTTATAATGGCCTGCCATTGCCTTATTCATTTTCAAATCCATAGCCCTAAGTGTTCCTTCCTTTCTCCACCAACATCCTTATAAAACTCCCCCCAAAAAACCAAATCTAGCCACTGATTATCAAATAAATACCTAGTGACACGAGAGATCCCTCTCTGAGTTGAGTAGGCTAGTGCCCAGCTCTAAAGTAGGTTGAAACAGTTACCTCTGTCATTTTTCTATCAGCCAGACAAAATTTACAGAGTGCTAACATTCTGGCATCGCTTCCAGGGACAAAATTGAAAAATTCTTCCTGGGAAAGTATGACATGGTTGAGTTCTAAGGTCTGAGATCAACACACACTTAGGCACATATTGGTTTTATTCCTAGTCCATCAAAAAATTAGTTTGAAGGTGATTCCACTGGTAGAAGAATCTGGAAATTTAAAGTTTAACTAGCGACTCCACTCTCAATGCAAAATCCAGCTTCCGAAATATCACTGGCGACTCCACTACTCGAAGATGGGACTCTTGACAGAGGTATGAAAAGGCATCATGAAAGAAAATAAGTACTTCAAATCAGGTTTTTTCCAAAACATTGTATGGTTCATTGTAGATTACCTTTGGTCCTTTATCAAACATGTTAAACAATTTTTTATTTATCTACCACATGCAAATGATGATCATGATAATCCTAAAGTTGCATACCCCCCCCTCAAAATTATACAGATATCCCATCAATTTGTTAATGATTTTGATCAAACTATCCCATCAATTTGTTAATGATTTTGATCAAACTATCCCATCTGAGCCATATCATAACCCCTACCAAGTTGACAAGCCTTAGAAAATCAAAACTAACATTTCACTTGATCCAACACACTCCAAGACCCAGCACATATAAAGACCTTTGAAGTTACCTCACATCCTTCATGATTTTCCTCCAAAGCACTATGAGTACTTGCCTATGTTTGATGGGGAACATGATTCCATCACAGCTGAAAAACACATCCAAAGGTTTGAGCATTTTATAGAATTATTTGAGATTGACCATGATTATGTGTGTATGAGGGATTTCTCTCAATCCTTGAGAGGAGATACCAAAAGATGGTTTAAACATTTGCATCCAGAGACAATTATCTCATGGGAAGAATTGAAGAATAGATTTTCGAAGTTTTGGGGTAAGAAGAAATCTCTAGACCTGCAGCTTACAAAAATTTAGGCCTTGAAAGAGAAAAGAAATGAGACTATCTCCACTTTCAATAGAAGTTTTTCTAGTATCTATTATGATTTTCCCAAAAAACTTCAACCTACTTAAGCTGCTGCTATGCTTCAGTATGCCACCACTCTTCACCCAGATATGTCTTTCCTCCTAATGAAAAGAAAACCTAATACCTTACAGAAAATTTTTAGTGATGCTCAGGAAATTAAACACAATATCCTAGCATGTAGACATATTATAAGTGAAGGGTTGGGTGCTGCAGGTCATGAAAATGGATATGAACTAAAAACCGTTGACTGGAATCTGGAGCATAAAATTGATAACATTTTTGGTCCTCTTGAAACTTTGAATGCTAATTATTTTGCAGAGGATGATATTCCACTTATTAAAGGAAAAAACACTTATATGGTTCCTGATTCACCCCAGGATAAACATGAGGCTGATCGGTTCATGTATTCATTTGTGGATGGTCAATAAAATGGGTTTGCAAATTAGTCTATTGAAGAGAAAATTGATACTCCAAATTTTTTCTTGCTAGATGACATCACATTGCTTGTTTGCCTGTATGTGATGAATATGATGATTATTATGAGGTTGTATTTTTTCCAACTACCTGTTCTCACCTTGAAAATGTTCTTTTTCAACAGTATAGTGAGACCTATCAGCTGACATATCACGGTTGCAAAAGGGAAATTTTTGAATCAGCTAAAGGAAATTCTTTACCTCTATGCTTCTGTTCATTTAAATTGTTGAAAGAAAATTCTAAGGTCATCATTGAGGGAAAAGAGTGTGTGTTGATGCCAAGTCACACTGGTTCACTAGAACAAACAGACAAGGAATTGCAACCATCGATCGAAAGTGAAGATGAAAACAAGTATGTTCAGAAATTCAAAGACACAGAAAAGGGTGCATATGACAATGAATAAATACTTAAATCACATATAGAAACCTTTCCATTATGTTTCTCTTCTTTCAAAGCACTCAAACACAGTGTCAGGAATGTTTCAGATAAAAAACCCTCCAGGTATGACATTAAATTTGAAGAAAGCAATAGACTTGAAAACAAAGATCATCTCTCATTATGATTTTATTCCTTTGAATGGTTAAAAACAAATCATGATCAAATAGAGAAATATGATCAAGGAATTATAGTAAGAAACCATTGTTCTTCTCCTGAAATTGATGAGGGGATTCAACAAGACTTCCAGCAAGACAAATTGTTTCAAAGTTGTCTTTCTTCCCCTATGAATGATGTGATTGCTGAATTTCTAAGTGGCCTAAACACAAACGAGGATTTTGAAACTGCATCTATATAAATTTCAAGCAGTATACAAACAATTGCTATGGAGTTTCAAGAAAGAAACAAAACATGATATGCTACTTTTCAATCAGAAATACAGAAAGGTAATGAGAAGGCAGTTGTTGTATTTGATCCCTCCACAAATCATGATTTTAAAAATGCATCCATGAATATCCTAGACTGTGAAATAATGCATGATATTATATTTTCACATTTGCAAGAAAATTGTGATCATGAACTTATTTCCACTCATTCATCTGAACATCAAAATGACAGTCCTCAAACAAATTTCCAGAAGTTTAATAAAACCAAATCAAAATTGTTTGAAGAACAAGAAGACAACCTTGATGCACATAAAATAGTTGTCATATTTGAATATGTTCAAGGATGTATGAATGTTTCTATTTAGATGCATGGAAAGATGAAAAAACCTATGGCCGTGATTTTGTTTGAAAATACTTTCAGGATTGAAGAAGTAGAGAAAGTACAAAAAACACTTGTGAGGGAAACCTGTTTTTTTGTCTTAACTCCTAAAAAAGAAATGTTCCCTCATGTGTTTCATGACCCCATGGCATGCTATATAGAGGATATTTGCAATCATAATCTACAATTGGTGGTGGGTTATGAGCTTAGGAATGAAAGAGATGAGAAATCAATGGAAGTATTAGATATGGATTGCTTTATACCAGAAGTTTCATTTCAGTCAGAACTGTCATTTGATTCGGAAGGTTTTTATTAAAAACATTGTCAACATATTTTTCAGCCTTTTGACGAAAATCTACAAGATGAATCACCTGAGAAAAAGGATGTAGTGGAACAAATGATATATGTCTATCATTTTATGCATGTGTTGGAAGATCCCTTTGCAATTTTGCTAGAAATGATAAACCACAATAATATTTTTGAGATTCTAAGATTCAGATCGAAACGTAGCTTCTCAAATGAGTTGCTGATAAACAGGATTTGTAACAAGCACATGAAAATTAAACGAGCAGTAGGTGAAGCACTGACATGGCTACACTGGAATTTTCATTTCAATTGATTGGTATTTCATTTCAACAGTTAGAATAGGTAGGTGAAAATAAGCTTGGTGATCCAACATTTTTCAAATTTAGAATTTTTAAATAAAGTACTCAGTTAAAGTTTTAGTAGTGTATCTGGTGTTCGATTTCCAGGACAGAACAAGGCAAGCACTTGTTTTGGGATCAACACATGGATGAGGCATCATTTCTATGCATTATTTTCTACCTCACAGGGAAGATAACATCCCCGTTGGAGCCTATGTTATCACCATACTAATTTCTTGTAACCTAAAAACTCAAGATTCAACAGGGCACCAAATAATTATAAAAGAGTGATATCCTGGAGGGATGGAGCTACATATAACAGGTGGGATAAGTATGGTGGAGATATGATATTGATTGGATATGATGAATTGCAAATCACGGGCATGGCTGATCGATCGTCGTAAGCTGCATCGGGCCCAGAACTAGCTCAAAGTTTAAACCCTTGAAGGTGGGCCGATAAAATACCATGGTTTTTCATCAAAGCTATGTGGCGCCCCTAGACAAATATCAGGGGGAAAAGCATTTGAGCTCGAAACTAATAAAATACACTGCGATGTCACGTGTCAAGGCATCATTAAATGTGTCAATCCAAAGATCACATGTGGAAAAGGAGGGTTGATGGCTAGTCAAATCACCTTGAAGCACTTGTCTAAGTTTTTTTCATCCATGTGATGCCAAGTGAATGCCGCCAAAGGATTGATGTGAAAGCTCATCATTTGAACTCAGAGGCCGAACGTGATAATCCATAGTCCTCGCTAGTACTTTCATCAGTAACCTATGATTGGTTCTAAATGACATCTGCCTCTAAAAATGAGGATGACATTACTCTGTTTTGGGCAATTGACATTCCATTCCTGAATGAGATAGTTACAAACCGAATCAACTTCTTATTTTTTGTAAAATTAAGGGAGATAAGCTCATATTTTATGGAAAACTAGGAATGATGGATAAGATTGATAAAATGGTCCCCAACGAAATAGGATTTTCAACTAATATGAAAAATTTATCATTGAAGAATAAATAGAAGTTGGTTGCATAGATATTAACAACAAAATTTCATACAAAGTCTGTTGAAGAGACAGAAACAGATAAAGAGGTCAGATTAAATCCCATCTTGAAGGATTTAATCATCAATGGATACGCAAATGAGAACCATACACAAGATGCTAAGAGGAAATGGAGAAAGAAACATAAGACAAAGATTAAAGCTGAGATGATTGAGAGCGTTGGAGAAAATCAACCTGCATGGTTTGACACTTTAAAGGAAGAAATTGATAATATGAAATAGTTTTCAAGATAAATTAAGTGTGTTTCAGAAATTTTTGTAATGATATAGACATGTGGCGTTCAAATCGATAATCTCAAATATGCCAGTTTTGTTTTATAACGCTCCCTTTAAAATAGGAGTATAGTTTTTATACGTTACTCCTTTTTGTAACTGATGTCTATTTTTGGGACTGTGGGGAAGTTGATTCGTTTTGAATCCCAGATGTATTTTGTCTATATATATTATTCTAGAGATAAATGAAAAAGACAGATTAGAGAGGGACATGCCCTCTTGGTAGGAGGACATTGTCATTGCCTGGAGCTAAATTGAATATATAATGCAAAAGCGTTTTGAAATTTTTATGAAAAGATTCTAATGGTTGTGATATGAGTTCAATTTTCTCTCATAGTGTGTATTTCTTGTGTCTTTAAATTTCCATCTACATTTTCTTCTGTTTAAATTGGAGAGTTAAAGGTTCATAATTCGTCTTATGATGCTCTCGACCTAAGCAGTTTAAAATGTGTACTTTTCTCCCTAGCTGATTCAGAATTCATTTCAATAATACTCTAATGTAGTTATTTGTTTCCCCCTTCTTCTTACCACTCTACTTAAACTCAATTTATAACTCAGATTCATTACCTCATTTTGCCTTTATCCTCAGAATATTTCTAATGGCCTGTCATTGCCTTATTCATTTTCGACTCCATAGACCTAATTTTTCCTCCCTTTCTCCACCAACAACCTTATAAAAACCCCCAAAACAAACCAAATCTGGCCACTGATTATCAAATAAATACCTAGTGATATGAGAGAGCCCTCTCTGAGTTGAGTAGGCTAGTGCCCAGCTCTAAAGTAGGTTGAAACAGTTACCTCTCTCATTTGTATATCATCCAGACAAAATTTACAGAGTGCTAACACACCACATACCCAACATTTTCCCAGTTGTTGTTTTCTTTGCATACAAGGGCCCCAAGATTACATGACCAATAATACAGGGCAACAGTGCCCATTGTTCCTCTACACCAAGAAAACTTGTCAGTGCTAAAAAAAATTGTCAATGAATTTACAACATTCTTTAAAGTGTCCACCTTCACCAACAACACCTTGTTTTATTTAACCATGTATTTCACAAAGCAATATTGAACATTAATGTGATTTGTCTTAGAATGATAATATGGGTTCTTTTCCAAAAAGATTTGACTCTAACTATCATAATATAACCTTACATTTTGTTGTACAAACCCAATACCTGAACACAATATCTGTAACCATACAACTTCCTTACTTGCATGAGTGGCTTCCATGTATTGAAATTATATAGTTCAGAGAGAAACTACAAATAGTCTCTTGCTCATACAACTGATTCCTCCTGCAAATAGGTTAAACACATACCCACTTGTATATCTTATGTGATCCATATGTATAGCCTAGTCTACATCAACAAAGCCATGCATGTCCAATGCTTTTTCAGCTCTAGGTCTTCCTTGGTAGAAAATTCCATAATTTGTAGTGCCACACAAATACCTAAAAGTCCTCTTTACAACTGCCCAATACTCCTTCCATGGTTTTGACATATACTTTCTCAAATCTCCCACTTCATGTGAAATGTCCAGTCTAGTATAGACCATTCCATACATCAAATTACAATAAAACTAGAATAGGGAATGTGAGACATGTCCTCTTCCTCTTCTTATGTCTTGGGACATTGATCTACAAATAACTTTTCACCTACAAGAATAGGGACCTTCACCGATTTACATTCATGCATATTAAACCTTTGCAATATTGTCTCAACATATTTCCTCTAATTTTGTTGGATTACTTAGAGGGGGGGTGAATCAGTAATAAAGAAATTTAAACCTTTTCAATCATATAATGCAAGTGTTATATCAGTGTAGCATTATCATCCAATAATTGCAGAGTAAATAAACAACGAACAAATGATCAATCATACACATACACAGTACACCAGTGTTTTTACGTGGAAACCCAAAGTGAGAGAAAACCGTAGAATGATTTTTCTTATATGTCTTGAAGAATTACATTCATCAGAAGCACCAAATTTCTCTGTTTTCCAGCTGCAACTAGAAGGAGACTCCAATCCCCTAGTTTCTCAGGATACAACCGGAGGGAAGTTCCAACCCCCCAATTCTCTAGCTACAACCCCCTATGTTCTTTAGCTACAATTAGAAGGTGGATACAACCACCTATCCTTGCCCCATACAACCTCCCTAATGTAAAAGTAGAATGATGGAACCACTATCACACTATCACTGTGAGATATACTGCTGTAAACCTGTACCAATCAACTTGTACCATAAACAAGTGCATCAACCATGCACCAATCTGTACCTCAACCTGTACCATCAAGGAGTGCATCAACCATGCACCAAATATGTACCAATAATGCATCAAATACACATCAACTATGACTCATCAATATGTACCAACATCATCAAGTATACACCTCATGTATGTTCTAACTCATAAACTACTTGTCTCAACCATGTACCTCAACCATACACCAAGTACATATACCAATATAACCATCAAAAGTTCTCTAGCAATACATCACACTATCCATAACCAAATACCATAAACCCTTACATAAAACCATGTTCCACAACCTCACTGTTATGTAGCCTCAAGCTAAACCAACAACTTCAACAACACATCACAACCAAAAGACCAATACCCATATGCCAAATACCAACAAAATACCAATTGTATCCCTAAAAAATCTGATATATGCAACAATACTGAACATCCAATACCATATCAAGAGATAAACCCTAGCTCACAAAACATACCTCAAACAAGATGTCCCATATCTCTCATAAATAGACCCCAACCATGTTGCAACCGTGATTTTTCTGCTACGATTTTTTTGCTGCACTTTTTTTGCCGCGAAGTTTCTGTCGTGATTTTTCAGCCGCGATTTTTTTGCCACGATTTTTCTGCCGCACTTTTCCTATCGCACTTTTTCTGCTGCAATTTTTCTTTATCAATAATACCTTCCCAAATAACCTTTCACAAAAATAGATATTCAATGATATTCGAGTGTGATTAAATGAGAGAGACTTGCCTCTTATTTATACTTTCATGTAACATCCCACTTTCCTTATTTTAAGGAGTTCTCCATTAACTTTATTATTTAAATAATTTCTTTTGCAAACACTTTGACTTTTTGGGGCTTCTATATGACTCATGAGGGTTCTCCAACTTGACATGGCCATAACTCTCTAACTGTGAAGAGTTATGTGACATCCTACATACCATCGAAAATGCCATGACATGTACTATCCATCCAGAATAGTCTTACCTATAAATATATCAAAACGCATACCATTATCCATCAAAACAACTTGGGTCCATTACCCAAACCTGGGTTCTCCAAGGGTTGACATCAATCACTAAGGCTTGACATCAATCTACAATATCACTCTCCAATGGTTGACATCAATGACAACCAACAATCCCTACCAACTTTCTATCAACCTAAGACAATTTTCTAGCAATCTCCCCCTTTGGCATTGATGGCAACACTTAGTCATGATAACATTCATGCTTATACTCCTCATCAATGTTTCTATCTCTCCCCCTTTGACATCAATGACAAAGGGTATATCCCTTTGGGGCTGCTCCCCTTAACTAAAATATCCTTAGGATGCTCCCTCTATCTACATTCCTTTGTGCTCTCTCTCCAAGCATTTCTATCCTGCATCTAATAAATATATCCCCCTTTTTCATCAATGGAAAAGGTATCTTTCCATTTGGGTCTGCTCCCCCTAGCTGAATTGTCCTTGGGGATACTCCCCCTGACTGAACTCTTCCTGAAACTAATCCCCTGAACTGGACAATCCTCTTTATGGTTCTTCCTCATGTAAATCTAAGACATTTAAGATAAACATTCAAAAGCATTCATTTTGGAGTTTAAATTACTTCAAGTCTCTGGTGAAGAAACTCAAAGGATTCTCTTGGAAGTGGTTTTGTAAATATATCTGCCACTTGTTCTTTTGTGCCCACATATTCAACTATGATGTTATTCTCTACAACCTGTTCCCCGTTTAGAAAATTTCAATGTATACTTCTTCTTCAAGTTCCCCGTTTATAAAAGTTGATTTCACGTCCATCTGATACACTTTAATATTCTTGGAGCATGCATAAGCTAGGAGAAATCAGATTGCTTCCATTCTGGCAATTGGAGAAAATGTCTCTTCAAAGTTGATTCCTTCAACCTGTGTGTATCCTTTACATACCAATCTAGCTTTGTTCCTTGTAACCTGTCCATCTTCATTTTATTTATTTCTAAATACACACTTTGTGCCAATCACATTCTTATTATTTGGTATTGGAACCAATTACCAAGTGTCATTCTTCTCTATTTGATCCAATTCTTCATCCATGGCATTATTCCAAAATTCATCCTTGTTGGCCTCTTCAAAACTGTTTGGTTCAATCGTAGATGAGAGTGCTATGTAAGTTTGTTCTTGTGAATGAATTCTTCTTCTAGTCTCAATTCTTGCATCTTTGTTTTCGATAATCTAATCTAAAGGATGATTCTTTTGTACTCATTTGCTAGGTGTCTTTGGAGGCACTTGCTAAACTTGATCTTCTACTTCTGTCTGATCCTCTTCATCTTCCCCTTTTAATTATTCTTCATCTTCTTCTTCTTCTTCGTAAATCTGTTCCATTGATTCATTTTCTTCTTCCTTTAATTCTCGTCCACCTATTTCATCAATTGTTACATTGATGCTTTCCACAACTTTGTTGAACCTCAAATTTTAACACTTGTATTCTTT
>JASDQU010174173.1:9482-30261 GCA_032191745.1 Picea mariana | reverse complement strand
GACTCTAACTTAGTATGTTATTTGATGTTGTAGAGGCCATTTAGAGCCTCATTGATTATGTATTTATGTTCCGATCTCTAGATATGTATTGCACTTGGTGTCGTTTTGATATATTCATGAGCATACTTTGGATATATTGTCTCTAATTGTCTCTAATGCTTTGGAAACATGATTTGAAATCTTAAAAATATATTTTTTTCGTTAAAATTTAAATATTTTATGTATTTTTTAAAATACCGGTTCATTGAAACCGGTTCCGGCTCCGGTTCAGGTTGGACCCTCAACCGGTTCCGGTTTTTAAAACTATGCATACCATACACAAGGTGCTTGCTTTAGTCCATACAGGGCTTTCTTCAACTTGCACATATGAGACTCCTTCCCATGTATCACGAATCCATCTAGTTGCTCGATGTAAACTTCTTCCTCAATTTCTCCATTGAGAAAGGTTGTCTTCACATCCATCTGATGTAGTCTCCAACCTATGGATGTTGCAAGGGCAATAATCGTACGGATGGAAGTGTATTGAGCAACAGGAGCAAATGTCTCCTCGTTATCTATTCCCTCCACCTGAGAGAATCCTCTAGCCACAAATCTTGCTTTGTACTTCTCGACACTTCCATCAGCAGCATGTTTGATCTTATAGATCCACTTGGAAGTCACTACAGACTTCCCTTTCGGTCTCGGAACAATATCTCACACATCATTCTTCATGATGGATTGATACTCTTCGGTCATGGCTTCTTTCCAAACATGTTGGCTTGTTGCTTCTCCATGACAAGAAGGCTCAGTATCAATGATGTGGCTCATAGCTGAAACATAGCTCGAAAATCTATGTGGTTTGTTGCTCTCTCGAAATGTACCACGAGGAGCTGCATGTCCCTCTACCTCCTCCAGAGTCTGTCGAGCCCATGCAGGCCTCTTCTGGCCTACTGCAATGTCTCTTGGAACATCAACTRGAGCTACGGRACCAACTGGAGCTACAGGACCAACTGGATCAACTGGATCAATAATCGTCTCCCTATGAATTGTTGAAGGGGGAGAAGGTACTRTCTCTTCTTTCTTCTCGCTGTCAATCTCCATCTGAGATTCACTAGATCTTCGGAAGGCTATCTCTTCCTCAAAGGTGACATCTCTGCTAACCTCGATTTGTCTGTGACCAGGGATGTAGATCCGGTATGCCTTCGAAGATTCAMTGTACCCCACAAATGTACCCTTTATGCCTRAAGGGTCTAGCTTGGTCCTCTTTTCCTTGGGTACATGAAAGTATATTGGACACTCAAATATCCCGAAGTGTCCAACCTCAGSCTTCACTCCGATGAAAGCTTCTTCGGGAGTCATGTTCTTCARAATCTTATGAGGACTCCTRTTTTGAACGTACACTGTTGTCATGGATGCCTCTGCCCACAGAATCATAGGTAGATTTTGATCATGTATCATCGCTTTGGTTTCAACAATGGATTTGTTCTTCCTCTTTGTAACCCCATTTTGTTGAGGGTTATAAGGAACGGTGTACTCCCTCTTGATCCCTGCCTCAATACAGAAATCATTGAAATCCTTGTGGGTGTACTCTTCTCCATTATTTGATCTCAACACCTTGATCTTCCTCCTAGTTCAACCTGAGCTTTAAACTCTTGAAATCTTGCAAGGACTCCATCCTTGGTCTTCAAGAAGTAAATCCATGTCTTCCAAGAGTGATCATAGATGAAGAGCACATAGTACAAATATTCATTCAAGGAAGCAACAGTCATGGGTCCACAAACATCTGTATGTATCAAGTCCAAGATCCCCTTGGATCTACTGTCACTGCTAGAAAAGGACCCCTTGACATTCTTGCCAAGAGCACAACCTCTGCAAACGCCATCATGCTCGATATGTATCTCTGGAAGGCATGTCACCATCTTCCCGAGAGCGAGAATGGCTCTATAATGTAAATGAGAAAGTCGTATGCCATAGCTCGCTCAAGCTGATAGTATCATGTAATAAGGCCTGGACTGGTCGAATAGTCAATTTGTACAAACTGTTTTCTCGATCACCAATCACCCGGGCAGAATCCATGTGTGAGTTCGTGTGCCATGCAAGAACTTTTCCTTTAGAGAAGGTAACCTTGTAGCCTTTATCCTCTAAGGCAGAAACAGAGACAAGGTTCCTTTTCATCCCAGGTACATATAGTACCTCACTTAATTGAAGAGGTATGTCAAAATCTAGTTGGAAAGAAGAAGTTCCAACTCCCTTAACAGTATATCTGGCATTATCACCAAGTACAACATGCAGACGAGACTCTTTCTCTACAAGGTTTGTAAGATGTTCTCTATATCCAATCATGTGTCTGGAAGCACCACTGTCAATCAACCAAATATCAATATCAATAGGAACAGTACCTGAGAGTGTTGAAATGAAGAAGAACGCTTCATCTTTTATGTCTTCATCTCTCTGATGTGGTTCTGAATCAACATCGACAATGGATGCATGTTGTCTTTTTTTCTTCCTGGTAGGACAATCTCTCGCAATGTGTCCATACTTGTCACATCTGAACCATTGGATATTTGAAAAGTCATTTCTATGTTCATGACCTGAAGTTGTTGAAGTTTTCTTGTCTTTGAATGCTTTGTCAAAACTTCTTCTATTTCTTCTGCCTTTCTTTGTATGAGAAGCAAGGGCTTGATTGTCATCATGATGGGAGTCTTGCACACCTCTGGTTGTAAGTCCGGTTTCCTCCTGAGTGCAGTCTACCCATAGACGATCAAACTGAAGTAAGTCTGCTCTTCCATTGATACTTTGAATGAATGGTTCCCAATGTCTTGGAAGAGCATTGAGAGTGACAAGCTCTCTATCTGTGATGGTTTCTCCAATGGCACCTAATTGATCTCTAAGCTCTGAAATCTTCATGAAGAAGGTAGCAATGGTGTTAGCTTTCGTCATCTTAAGATTTTTAAGTTGGTGTTTCAATGTGAGAGCTTTGTTAGTGTTGTTTCTCTCAAACATCGTCTTCAGTGCATCATACATTTGATAAGATGACTTCAAGGTAGAGATGTGAGGTAGTAGATGATCTCTTACTGAATAGATGATTATCTTCCTGGCTTTGACATTGTCTTCCTTCCATTCAGCCTTCTCTTCATCGGTTGTTGTTGCTGGTAGAGTCTTTTCTATCAATCTCAATAGGTCATCCTCTTCCAAGGTGATCTGTAATCTTGACTTCCAGGAACTTAAGTTGCTTGTTCCATCAAGCCTATGTTCCATCAAGCCTATCTTCTACCAAAGTCATGTTCCTCATGGCTTGTAGATTCTTCACAAACCCTAACGGCTAGGCTAGAAACCCCAGCATTTTTCAAGAGGAGTTCTCTGGGGGGTTTCTTGTACTTATGGCTGCCAACAAGAAACCCTAGAGAGTCAAAGGAACCTCAACAAGCTGCAAAAATACTCCAACGTTCTACAAAAACCCTAGAAACCAAATTTTGCAGAAACACTAGAAACCCTAGGGCCAAAAATCAAAACTTCTTCAATTTTTTATCTGAGAGTTGCAGGTGGTGCGCTAAACTAGGTCGCACTTGCCTGTGCAAAAATTAGGCCCAACGTTCAAGGGGAAAGTGCTAAAACTAAATTGACAAGGAAAATGGAAGGGGTCGTTTTTGCAGTTGCAGCGAGTAGGTGACGGCTAGCTTGGAATAGCTTGTGCAATGGCCCTTCAGGAACACTACTCTGATACCATGTTGAATTTTTAATGCTTAGCTCAAGCACATGTAGTTTCTTTTCAATTTAGCTTGAACTTGAACCATAAACAATGCAGCAATACAATATACAATAGCTGCAGTAACCAAGATCACAAGAAGAATAACCATGCACGAGACACAAGAAGTTATCCTAGGAAAACCCTTCTCAATCAAGGGAAAAACCCAACAATCCTTTGCTATAGAGTCAAGAGAAGATCACCCTTTCACCACAAACCCTAGTGCACACAAGAGGGTGCTCTATGACCAAGAAAACTAGCACCTAAGAGAAGTGTGCACTTCATCCCTACAAGTAGACGTTGAGAGAATGATACAAGAATGAATGAGTGATCCACAATGGGGATCTAACTCTCCAATAAATACATGACCTAGCACATCAAATAGATGTGTCTATTGGCACAATAGGGCCGACTTGTACAACTCAATAATATAATTAATCATTTACACAATATTAATTATCTTTACATGGTGGGGCAGACTTGTACCCTTCACAATACAAAATTAGGGTTTCACAATAATCTTACTCTTAGACAATATAGCAAGGATCTCTCACACATCCTCTAGTGCTCTGCCATTAGGGACAAGTCCACATGTTCTCAACCACAGGGATGTCACCCTCAACAAATCAACTCAACTAAATCCATAGGAGTATTATCTGGAGAGCCATCTCCAATCGACTCAACTAAGTTCATAGGAGTCCGACAAGAGACCATCTCAAATCATCTCAACTCAATCCAGAGGAGCACGACAAGAGACCACACACGTCATCTCAACTCAATCCAGAGGAGTATGACTCACCCATCACATGGGCGTTCTCACAGATCTTCTCAACTCGGTCCAGAGGAGAACGACCTGGAGAATGTCTCATGAAGCTACAATCATCAACAGTGCACAACCCCAGCCAACGTGGCCACTTGGAGCAATATATTAATGCAAAAGAAAAAATATTTTACAAGAGAGTTTCTCANTAGACAATATAGCAAGGATCTCTCACACATCCTCTAGTGCTCTGCCCTTAGGGA
Organism: Picea mariana; assembly: GCA_032191745.1. NCBI lineage: Eukaryota > Viridiplantae > Streptophyta > Pinopsida > Pinales > Pinaceae > Picea > Picea mariana. The sequence goes on along the minus strand of JASDQU010174173.1, from coordinate 25,514 downwards.
CAAGTCCACATGTGCTCAACCACAGGGATGTCACCCTCAACAAATCAACTCAACTAAATCCATAGGAGTATTATCTGGAGAGCCATCTCCAATCGACTCAACTAAGTTCATAGGAGTTCGACAAGAGACCATCTCAAGTCATCTCAACTCAATCCAGAGGAGCACGACAAGAGACCACACATGTCATCTCAACTCAATCCAGAGGAGTATGACTCACCCATCACATGGGCGTTCTCACAGATCTTCTCAACTCGGTCCAGAGGAGAACGACCTGGAGAATGTCTCGTGAAGCTACAATCATCAACAGTGCACAACCCCAGCCAACGTGGCCACTTGGAGCAATATATTAATGCAAAAGAAAAAATATTTTACAAGAGAGTTTCTCATAATCAATCATCAGCAAATGGCCCTCCATGCTCTTTAAACAGAGATCATGGACCAATCAAGTGTTAAGCCACAAATCAATATAGTCATTAGTATCGAGGAGAATATGAGCCGTCGGATCACTCTATGTCTAGAACAAATAGTAACAGTCGGATTACATAACTACAAATGCATACTAAAGAAACACACTTTTACCTAATGACGTATTAGACCAAGTTGATCTTAACTAACTCCTACGTGTCTAAATATCCTTAACACTTGGTAACATATATTCCTTGCTTTTGTTGTTGTATGTTTGTCTATGTTTCTTGAATTGTTTTCATTAGATGTAATTCATCCTTCTTGAAAGTGGAACCTTCAACACCATATAGATTATAATGTTGACCTTGTCAATTAAACTCCATAAACTGTTCTTCAAGGTTGGTGGTATAAATGCCCAACTACATCAACCATTCAACACCTAGCACCATATCCATCTCATCAAGTGGTAGAGTAGAATACTATTTGTAGTTCCAAGCTTGGATTTGAACTGAGACTTTATGACATCTACCTACTCTAACTTTTTGTCCATCAGCGATCATAACTGTGAGGTCCTTGGTGAGGTACACAAAAAGGTTTAGTTGTTTAGCAACATTGATGTCTAGACAATTACGAGTACTACCAGAATCTACAAGTATTGTTACATTTCCATTTTTGAAATTCCTTTGAGCTTTAGTGTCTTAGGTTGCAATTTCCTCATCCTAGTTAGAGGTGGAGTTGTGGGTTCTTTTTCCTCTTTTCTTTGGACCTAGATCTTATCGGCCTTTCTAAGATGATGCGGAATATATTTGGCAGCTAGTTCTTGTATTCAGTCCTTTCGAGTAGTAGTTTCTTTTTGCGACACCTTCATTTTTATTCTGAGGTGTGCATAAGATTGATGCTAGTGATACTTTTTACAGTAGTTTGCCATTGTTGGAGTTTGAGTTGTATCTTATAATGATTTCATTGTTTGGGTTTGAAACTTCTACCTCCCTCTCATCCACTATTTCAAGTAGCGTAATGACATGTCTTCACACCTATGTCCTAGAGTCCAACTCTTACCAAATTTATGACAATTGTTTTCCTTCATTTTATCCCTTTCTAAGTGGTGATATTTAGTACTGTTGTAATGACTTGATGCACCATAATTGTCGTCTTTTGGAGTTTGAAAGCTACCTCATGTTGAGTATTGAGCTTTCTTTCGATCATCTTCACCATGCTTCTGGCTTCAACCAAATTTTTAGGTCTAAATGATCTTAGTTCGCTGCGAATAATGGGTTTTAATCTTGAGATATGCAATTTTAGCAGTTGATCATCTATAAGATTCAGAAATCTAGTAGTTAGGACTTCCCATTCATAGGTATATTCCTTAACTATTCTTATTTCTGATAAATGAGTGAACTTGGTAAAGGTGTCATCTTCTTCGTCGTCGTGAAATCTCTTAAGAAAATCTTCTGTGAAAATTTGCCAATTAACAAAGAAACCAATAGTTTTCTTTTACCACCAAGTTAACCAATCATAAGAATCACCTTCTAACTATAAGGATGCCATGCATTTTTTTTCTAGTTCGTTGGCAGGTGGGTTCATAGCCAAAATCCCCTCGATTTTATTAACCCATGTTATAGCCTTTCTATCATCTAATCTATCATATTTAGGTGTATTAATTTTGATTTTATTTAGACAACCTATGTTATCTTGATATTTCTGATAACTGGTGTTTGACAAATTTGGGCTTGGTGGCGATCTTCAGTGGACTAACGGTTGCATTGATAATGCATCTACCCTTTCGGTTAATTGATCAATCCTTTCGGTATGATCATTAATTATAGAGACTTCATCCTTGTCGTTGTTTCTCATTCTAATGAGCTCTAGCCATCATTTGTCGAAATCCTCCATTAGCTTATCGATTCTCTCCCCAAACATTTTATGTGTTTCTTCTATTAACCTGTCAATTTTTCCCCTTGATTCTTTTTGTCCCTCTCCTAACTCTTTTTGTCCTTTCTCAACATTACTGAGGTGATATCTTAAACTATTGAATTCATCTATGCATTGGTTAACATCTATGTAATTCATCATTGCTAACAATCTTGGGGTTGGCCTTTTTCTTTGCAGACTCCACCTTTTTTATATAATGTTTTTATAAAGTGATCTTACAAGCGAAAGGTTGAAGGTTTCTACAAAATGACTTTATAACCCAAGTCAACCTTAGTATATAAATTCCAATTTCCAAGGTAAAAAAGGTCATTTTTAGGAGACATGACTTTAGGAAAGGTCATATGAATGTACGGAAAGGTTAAAAAGGCAACTAGTTGAATTGATTGGTGAATCTACAGATAGCATGAGAGCAGTGTACAATTATCGATTGTGGCAACCTAGCAGTTGTACGGGGTGCTAATTGGCAGTTGACACATTGTACAGTGCAACAACTAGTGTAGCATTGTATGAACAATGTGGAATTGCAGTGGATGATGGTTGAGTACAGGCTATATGGACAACAGCGAAGACAGTTGGTACGACAACGACAGATGTATAGATTAGATGCTGAGCAATTTTTAATTTGTGGAAATTAACCCACAAATTGCCAAGATAATGCTTTTATACCATATGAGATAAACAAGAATGTTTATCGCTGAGTTGCAAGAAGAATTCTGCAATTTTATATGTAAGAATATTGAATGATAAAATGATTGATAAGAATTGATAAGAATGGATTGTTGAAGAACATGTGCAAAGACCACCAAGCAGGGAGCACAATCACCATCCAACCAAGGAGAAGTGCGAATCCCCCAATCTCCGTCAAATGATAGGATGCCATGAAGAGAGGGGCTCCATAAAGATGAATCCCCCAAGTCAGTCTAGCAACTCCAAGGAACAAGAAGCAAATCTCCATCAATGTGATGAAAATCACAAGGTGGAACCTCATACATTATGAAGTGTAACAGGATTGTACTACAACTTATGACTCGAGCCTTCAATAGTCCATGAATGATCTTTTCAATTTCATTCTTTTGTGCAAAATGGTGCCTATAAGAATGCACATTAGGTGTTTGACTGCCTCGAACCAAGGGAATACCATGGTCATGCTCACCAAATGAAGGCAGTAAGCCATGGGGTGTTTCAAATCCCCGTTGATATTTAGACAATACCACCTGCAAATCAAGGTGAATCTCCTATGGGGGGTTGTCCACAACTTGTATGGCATTGAACTAGGCAATAATGTCGTAGTGGCCTTTCTTCAATAGCTTCCCCATATGGTGAGAGCTAACAATTTTAAGGGAGTTGAATGTAATCCCCTTGAGTATTTGTTTACGCCCTTCTTTATTGAAGCTCATGTATAATTCTTTGAAATCCATGGTAACAAGACCCAAAGTGTGCAACCATTATGCACTAAGAACTACATCACAACCACCCATTTCAATAGCAAAAATGTAAGGTTTGATTTGATAATCTCCCATTTGAAGTTTTACATTTTCACATCGGCCTCCACATTTCATCATACCTCTCCATGGGCTATCATAATTTGAAAATTATGCACTACATGGACATAACAATGGGTTTCTTCGATCACTCTCCTATGAATAAAATTGTAGGTGTTGCTATTATCAATCAAAACAATCACCTTGCAGTTCTTTATGTAACCAATCAGCTTCAGAGTTTGGGATGTGGAAATGCCAAATAAAACATGGATGAAAATTTGGGGTTCCTCACAAGGAGCTTCTAAGGTTGTTTCTTCCTGAAGAGAAGGGGTGGTCTCTGTTAATTCTAGTTCGTGAGTGTCTTTTGCTGGATGTCTTCCAATTGGTCTTGGGAGGACACATCCATTTGGATTAATTTATGTTCCTTACATTCATGCCCTTCAAAAATACCGCTCATAACAATTATAGCGAAGTTTGGGTCGTTGTCGTTCTATAACTTTTTCTAAGGACAACTTTTGGATTCTCAAGGGTTGGAAGGGGTAGGGGGTGGTAGTAGATGCCAAATGGGGGTGAAGGCAAGCAATAAAGGAGGGCCTTTTGTCCTACGTGTTTATCACCATCTCAGCTTTGCAAGCTCTTTAAGAGGCCTCCAACCAAGTAGTTGGGTGCTACATCATGGCATGTGCTTTAATCTCTTCCTTGACACCAGTAATGAAACATTCTTAAAGAATAAGTCAGGTCCTCTATGCAAATTGCTAATTGCTTGAAAGCTGCAATAAAATATGCCATTGTGCCTATTTGGCGCAACTTGGTTAGCCATCCCAAATAGTGAGTATCTCTTTCAAAGTGAGCATAGATGACTTTCACAAACTGACTGCACATAATGTAGCTCCCATATAGTTTCTTACAACATTGCCACTGTTCCAGATCTAAGTGTAATACCCCCACTCCAAGTTTCATTAGGTCATTGGTAATATCTTGGAGGGAGAAGTAGTGTTCCATTTGGGTAACCCAGAACCATTAAATTTGTTCAAGTCGACTTTAGGAAGTCTGTGCCACATGCAATGTTGATTATCACAAAATGGTGGCCCTCAACAATCCCCATCGCCTATGGATGACTCAACCCCCTCCAGTTGTATGGGTGGATCCGGCCACTACCTATTTGGGTTTAAGATGGAAAGGAGAGACTATATATTGCTATTGGTTTAAGCAAGTTCAACTTTTACGCCTACAAGGTCTGCTTTTAGGTTGCCAATGTCTTCTTTCATGCAATCTATCTAAGAGACTTTGTCTAAGATCCCCGAAATAACATTTTCCAAGCCGTTGAGCCTATTATCCGTGGATGTGTTTCGAGTGGCCATCATGTGGCCTTTTGGGGTCCACCAAATGGGTTATTTAAGAATTATACCAATGCGAATAGCTCCACACAAGGATTCTGCTGAGATAGGTCCCCCGCAACGATATGGTCAGGTCCACAAAAAATCTTACTAGAGAATGGTACCACTACAATCAGAATTGCAAAAGGAATCTTTTGAGATAGGTCTCCCACAATGGTTCTATCAAGACCCAAGATTTTTTTACTCGCGTAGGAGTATTACTACTATCTCAGAATTACTACACTAATAGAATTCTCAAATTCCTGATATTCTCAATTGTGTAGAAATTCTGTTGCTCATACTATAGAAGCTAGGGTTTGCAAGGTACTAAGGACAAAGAAGTGTCAAGCGCTATAGCTCTTTGATATACCTATGGGTTTCCAAAAATAGTACTCGACCAAATCTTCCATAGTGCTAACTAAGGAGGATAAACAGTACCCTTAGCCGTACTACCTGATTCCCTAGTACACGAGAGTGATCTCACTCAGTGTTATTCTCGGTTTACTATAGCAACAAGATGGTTTACAGGTTTACGTAAGGTTGGTTTCAACTGCACCTAGAGGGATTTAGATATACTCGAGGGTACATGGAAGACAAATCCATATACAAGCGCTTCCGATGGGGTACTACTCAAAGGGGTACCAACAAAGGTTACAAGAGTGTCCAACTAGGTGACACCACTTGTATTTTATGCATGTATTCTTTCCCGACCACAGGTTTACCCATTGAATGATAGATCTTTATGTTATTTAAAGATGTCGAAACATGTCTCTAGCCTAAAAATAATTTCTAAAATCCAAGCACATGTTGGCTCAAGATAGAGCTTTGGTACCACTTGTAGTGATCCTTAACCCTTAAAATTGAATCACAAACAAGATATTCAGAGACATATAAATGCAATAAAGAAGATACAAGAAATAATGAGATAAAATGTGCAAAATATAACCCTTGTAATAATTATTTTCAAAAAGAGAGCAATGTTCACAGTCCTGTTTCAAGGAGAAAACTCTTATGAGCATAGCTCCAATTAGAACAACAACACTTGACAAAATATTCCATAGTCTTCTAGCTTTATAGATATATTCTTAATAGAAAAAACCTAACTGCTGGTGGTTCCATCATTAATGAGTACCAAACACTTAGTGGGGCCTTATTTGATAAAGATGACCTTTTACATTAAGTAACTACACACTAACTATATAATGGGTCTTATTCAAAGAAGATGGACTCATACATTAATTGACAGACTCCTAAGTACCCCCAAAGTAGGGAAGTTAGGGTAGGAACCTAACAGATACTAATTTTGATTGTCACAGTAGACCAAATGGGCTCCATAATCTCTCCTACCAACTCTACTATCAACTTGTAAAGTTAGATGGTTCACAACTAGTAGTGTCAATTGCCATGTATTTTGCCTTTATTGAACTCAATGCAACTAAAGCCTACTTCCACTCAACCAAGATATTAGTCTTGAACCCAAACTAAAGCAACAACATTAAGTATTCATTTTGTCACTAGCATCCCTTGCCCAATCAGAATTGATAAATCCATGCAACATCAACTCACCATCTCTTGAATACTATAGACCATAATGTATTGTGCACTTCAAGTAGAAGAGAACATGTTTTGTATCTCCCTAGTGAATTTGCCTCAACCATATACTAGCTTAAAGTAAAGACAACCTTCCTCTTTGTTATATCAAATGGATGTAAAGACAACCTTCCTCTTTGTTATATCAAATGGATGTAAAGACAACCTTCCTCAATGGTATGATTGAGAAAAAAGTACACATTAATCAGACGAGAGAATTTTAGGTGCATGGGCGAGAGACGCATGTGCAGGTTGAAGAAATCCCCTTACGGGCCAAAGCGAGCACCATGTGTTTGGTACTCCAAGATTGGTAAGTACTTAGGCTTGGGCTTCACCAGAACTTCTATAGATCCCAATTTTTATTATTTATTTGATAGATTCAATTTGCTTATTTTGGTCTTGTATGTAGATGATTTCATACTTACAAAGAGTTCAGAGAAGCCCATTGCATGGCACCGGGAGGAATTTGTAGCAATTTCAGATCTAGTGCAATTAATGCAAAACTGAAATTTCACCTCACAAGGAGGTTTCCCAGATCTAGTCCCTATGAATTTCAGCCTTAAGGCTGCTCTGAAATATTAATTTAAAGCAACAAACTGTGGACAATATTTCATTTAACTTCAACCCAACACACTAGGCAGCTCAAGAGAAACGATACTGAACATATGCCAACAAGTTCCGGCCCTTAGGGCACACTTTTCCAAGCATAAACCAGATCTGAAACCACTTTAATTACTGCAGATTTACAGCAGTAAATCTGCTCTATTATCTTCAAGATATATGCTAAATCACTTAACACTTTGAGCCCTATTTATGTCAAATCAGCATAAACAACAAGTGCTGGAAATTTACCCAATCAAGAAGACAATGCAAGCTGAAAATCAAATATGCAATTACACAATTTTAGACAGCTGAAAAAATTCATATATATATATATATATGGTAGAAATGAAATACATGTACATACTCACAGCTTATTACAAGCTAGGAAGATTCGTCAAGCTCTCCAAAAAACAAGAAAACCCTAGCCACCACCAAAGATCTCCAACAAGCAAGCATCAACACAAGCAAGTCCTCCTTGGCATCAACACTTGTCTCCCACAAGTGCAAGGCATCTCTTTCTTTTCTCCTTCTCAACAATGTTTCTCCCCCCCCTTAGGGTTTCACCAAACCATAGTCTTCTTTGCCTCCCTAGGGTGAAACCTTAATACTAGAATTTCAATTGAATTCCAAGAACCATGGCGCTCCAAGACAAAAAGAGAGAATACAATCAAAAACAGTACAAGGAGAGAGAAAGAGGTGTGCTCCACTCCTCACATCTCTTACACAAAATGATGGATGAATAATGAATGAAAGGGCTCTCACCTTCCTCTATTGACATGTGAGGTAAGGGAGGCCAACAATATAAAGTGGGCCTAAACCCTTACAAGCAACCTATCTCCAACAAGTAGGTCCACACATGTGAAGCACTCCACTCCAAAAGACACATGTCAATCTCCAAGGTTATATTGTCTGACAAGTAAGTTTCCTAGGCGTGATTGATCAATGAGATGTCTCCAACACTACTCCTCCACAAGCCTCCAAAGCTCCAACGCTCCTCCAAAGCCATGTGCTCCTCTAGGTCCACCAAACATACATGACCATTCCCTCAACTCAAGCGTCTTCAAGTCAAGTACAAGCCTCCATGCAAGCGATCCAAGTGTGCCCATGCCATCTAGGGCTCAATGCCCTCCTTCAGAAAGCAAGGTATCCCCACAAGCAAGCAACCAACCTCCATGTGGCTAGTATGAAGAATGTCACCAAATTGTCTAAAGGTCTCTAACACTCCAAGGAAGAAAGCCACATAAGCATCCATGCGAGGTCTAGCAATCCAGGATCAAGCCACCTCCACATGTGCATGTCCATCACGGAACAACCAAGGGGTCATCCATACACCATGCACTCCACATCACATGAAGCACCCCCAAGCATGGTGTAAACATTTTCGAAGTAACCCGAAAGCTAACAGAGTTGGCACACGAGTTCAAGATGAAGGACAATGAACTGATGCAATATTTCCTGGGCCTAGAGGTGTAGCAGGGTACAAGTGAGGTTTTACTTTGACAGGAAAAGTACACAGTTGAGATCCTAATGAGATTTCAAATGATGGATTATAAACCCCCATGCACTCCTATGATACCAAATCTAATGTTGCATGCTGACTTGGATTCAAATTCGGTAGATCCTTCGATGTATAGATATTTGAATCAATCTTTGACATAACTGGCTAATACCAAACCTGATATATTGTTTTTACAATGAACTTTTTGTTGCCGATATATGGTTGAGTTGAGGAAAATTCATTGGGTAACTACAAAACATGTGCTCTGATTACTTGAAGGGCACAATACATTATGGTCCGAGATATGTCGAAGATAGTGAGATGATGTTGCATGGGTTTGTTGATTTTGACTGGGTATGGAGCGCTAGGAACATGAAGAGTACCTCAGGTTGTTGCTTCAATTTAGGTTCAAGAGTGATATCTTGGTTCAGCAGGAAGCAAGCATCAACGGCATTGAGTTCAGAAGAGGCAAAGTACATGGCAGCAAACACTGCTAGTTGTGAAGCCATATAGCTTCACAAGTTGATAACAGAGCTGATAGGTGAGATGTTGGAGCCTACTATGGTCTACTATGACAATCGGAGTTGTATCAAACTCTCTAAGAATCCAGTATTCCATGATGCCACATAGCTTCGCAAGTTGATAGCAGAGTTGATAGGTGAGATGTTGGAGCCTACTATGGCCTACTATGACAATCGGAGTTGTATCAAACTCTCTAAGAATCCAGCATTCCATGACTGCTCCAAGCACATTGACATCAAGTACCACTTTCTCCAGGACTAGGTTCAGAAGGGAGCAATAGCTCTAGAGTATGTTCAAACAGATCAATAGGTTGCATATATCTTGACTAAGCCCCCACAAGGGGAAGATCAAGATGTTCAAGGAGAGACTAGGTTTGGTGGACAAGACTTTCCTTGCTAAAAGGGAGTGTTGGAAGTTACCTATGTTGCTCAATCAGTATTCTCCTCTAGTATGGCACAACAGTGAATGTAGATCTGCATAGCAATGGCACGCTTCAACAAATCCATCATACCTCAAGTTTTGTGCATAGCAAAAAGGCATTTTGATGATGAAACACTAGTTTGCTTTGGGAGGAAAGCTATAGTTATGTAGGTAGGTACAGAGTGCATGCATTTTGTAGGCATGCATGCACCAACCTTAGCGTATTTTCAGATTTAGTTATTGTTCTTGATTTAGTTGTTTTTCCAAAATTAGGAAGTGTAGTTTTACTTCTAGTTTAGTTGTTGTTTTGATTTTAGTCTAGGCACTGTGTATGAGAGAAGTTTCTAGAAATACTTAGGGTGCAAGAGAGAGATGCATGCATATTGATTGTCCTCTCCTAAGTTTGGCACTCTATCCTAGGAGGTTTATTGATGTGAGAGGTGCATTATTCTAGGTTAGATTAGGGGTAGGGTTTAACCTTCTAACCTAAGCACACCATAGGGATGGAGTGCATTGATTGTAAACCTAACTCCTCCTAGTCTATAAAAGAGAGAGGGTTTTCACTAAGATGGTGAGCGATTTTTTGGGTTTTAAGCTATATTTTCTTCTTTTTGTGTTCAATAGAAGATAGATGTGACTGAAAGTTCAGATCTGTGTATTTGTTGTTATTATTTTATGTAGTATGTGTTTGTAGATTTTAACAATCAAAGATTGTTGTTTTGATAGATTTCAATCTTTAAGTTACCTAGGGTTTTAGAGTTATTCTTTAAATGCAGAATCTACATACCATGGTCTGAAAATTAACAGGAAGAGAGGACCCCACTTGAGGCTCTTCCAGGTAGTGTTCGCAATTATTCTTTGCAAAGCTAGTGCACCCTCCTTAGAGAGATTCATGGCACATATTCCAATGTTTTTTGCTTCTATTTCCAGCCTAACCAGTGCACCTAATTTGAGGAGGTTATTATTCCCAGGTTACGGTGATTATTCTTGTTGAATTTCTATTCTGTCTTCAGTTGGCTAGTGCACGCAGTGCCCCCCTTCTTGGCTATTCATGCAACGATTGCAATGCTTTTCTAGGAGATTCTTTCCCCTTTTATTCATTCTATTGCAGGAAAGAAGAGGGCACATCACTTGAAGCTTTTGTGTTTTCTCAGGATGAATCTTCATGCATGTGTTGCATGTTCCTCTTACGTTGACTTTGAAGAAAACTAATGTACTATGAGGCTGCCAAATCTGGTTTGTCTTTGACCAGAATTTAGCTCTAAGTTTGAATCTCCAAAACTGTCCTTTGCTGTGTTTTAGGACAGCAAACAGTTTAGTAACTTTCTGTCCATAATTTTTATTGGTTAAGTGTTCTTTGAGGTGCCCTTGCAAGTGTTTTCGAACAAAGGTTAGCACATACAATAATACTCAAAACACATAACACTCCTCACGATCTTTACAACTCTAAATGTTGATCTACACTTCTAAGCATGCATGAAAATTGACACATAAGTTTTTGGTCAACATGACCCTGGAAAAAACCCCATGGGGAAAACCAGTTTGGAGCTAGATGTATATAGAAGATCTCAAAGCAAAATGTACAACAACGAAAACATATACAAGTGAACCTGGTACAATAGCAACCCTTCTCGAAAGCTTTGGAGTCCCTTGAAGATGTGCCTGCTAGACTCTTGAAGCAAGGCTCCCTTTGCCTTGGTGCGCACTTCTTCCTTAGCTAATGCCTTGACCTCTTTCCTTGCCTCTTGGTTTGCCTTTGCCCTTTGCTTGTGCCTTTAAACCTTGCCTTTCCTTTGCCTTGCCCTTGGTCTTGCGCCCTCCTCTCAAGAGTGCCTCCCTCCAAGTCTAGGTGCGCATTATGCTCAAGTGCGCCCCTCCTCTAGCAAAACTCCACAAGTGTAGTGCACCCTCCTTCACTCTAGCGCCCTCTACTCCTCTAGAGTGCGCCTAAGCATGGTGAAAGAGTCTCCTCCACAAGGTGCGCCCTCCTCTCAAGCTTGATGCACCTCTCTCCCAAAGTGCGCCCCTCACAAGCTTGTGCGCCCCTCCTCTAGATGAATGCACCCTCCTCCAAGATGCAGCCCATCATCCATGGTAGACTAATACCAAGCTAAGGCTCCTCCCAACCCCTTGTCCTCATGCGCCCTCTCCTCCTCAAGATATGTGCCCAAGAGCTTTTCTTCTCCTCCTCTCCTCTCAAATCTCTCAAGTGAATAATGAGCCTCTTCATTACCCTTTTCCCTCATTTAGCCTCTCTTTGGCCAAACCGTAAGAGATCAATGGCCTAGATCCAATCTAGCCATGTCTAATCAATGGGTGAGATTTAATACAAAAATCTCACTTAGGAAACCCACTTTCCTTAGTTTGTCTCATGTCCATTAACTCACCCACAAAGTGAATTAAACGTCACTTTAATGACTTAAGTGACATATTTCACTTTTGACTTAAACTCCTAAGTCAAAGTGAAATTAGAATCATAAAGTAAAGTAATAAGGGTAATAGTCTCCCCCTTTGTATTTAGAGACTCACAAACACAAGGGGACCACTTTCCAAGGTACCCAAATCTCAACACTCCCTCTTACTGAGGAAAGTGCCATTCACCCCAATCTCATCCCTGCAATGGACACGGTTGCCTACTGGGAAATACTTGGTGAGTATGGTTGTACCCTGATCATCAAAAGCAGTCTCTGACACAGATCTACTCAACCTACGTGATCTATAGATGGAAGTGCATCTCCACCTATCCAATATCACCTAGATCTTGGCTTCTCACCAAAGATCTCAACCTTGGCATCTCACCAAGGATTACTACCTCTTGGCATCTCGCCAATGGTCACTACTCTTGGCATCTCACCAAGAGTCTCTCTCTTGGCATCTCACCAAGAGTCGCCCCCTCTTGGCATCTCACCTAGAATATCTGGATCTTGGCATCTCACCAAGATCCTCAACTTGGCCTCTCACCAAGTGACTTCCACCTGAAGTGGAACCTGAACCTAATCTGCTCGTCTCCATAGCCAAGTGAGGTTCAAGCCTTTGTGGTGCCCTACTCCTCCTCCTCATCAATCTCTGATGCTCTAAATCCCCTGCACCAACCCTCTGTCTCAGCAACTCTGAAACTAAAGTTGTCCCGAGTGGACCAGTCACCCCTGAAGATAGTGTCATCGAAAACTGAGTATGAGCTCCCTCTGAATCAATACTCTGAGTCAATAGGTCCTCCTCAACTCTATCTCCCCACCTAATGCTGGATGGTGCATCAATTGAACAACAACTAACGAACGCACACTCCCTCGCAAACTGAGCAGTGAACTAATCCTCCTCTGTTGTCGCTGCAGTACCATCCTGTTGCTTCTTCTTCTTCTTCTTGGGACATTGTCCTGTATAGTGACCCATCTCTCCACAAGCAAAGCATCTCACCGTGCTCATGTCTCTCTTTTTCCCACCGCCACTCTACTGTGGTTTGGCCCCTCTTTTGGGACCCTGTCTAGCACCTCTATCAGTCTTCTTCTTTCCCTTAGTCCACGGAGCAAGATCCTCATCACCCTCTAAAATACGTTGTTGTCCTGAAGATCCTGAGCTGCATCTCTGCTCCTCCTGTACAAAGTTGTCCCAAAGTCTCTCCCAGGTAGGCATGACCTCCCGGGCTACAATGCCTCGTACAAATGAACCCCAAGGTTTGGAAAAGTTGTTCAAAGTTGTCCTCACCAAGAAGTCAAGATCCACAATCTCCCCGACTGCGGCCAACTCGTCTCGAATCTGTGTAAATCTGCCTAGGTATGATGTGACCGTCTTGAAATCAAGCATCTGAATGCTCCTGAGCTTGTCCTGCAGGAACCATCTTCTAGTTCTGATTGGGACTCTGGTAAAGCTTGCACAATGATGCCCATATCTCAAATGCATAGTCTTTACCAGTCAGATGAGGTATGATGTGGTCCCTCATCACATCACAAATAGTCCTCTTCGCCTTGGTGTTTTTCTTCCTGAAATCTGCATCCAACAATGGTGAAGGAGCAGGTGCAGGAGGAATCACCATAGGAAGTTGAACTATATCCCATAGTTCAAGATCCTCCAAGACGAAAGTGATCCTAGTCTTCCAAGGAGACCAATCCATCTAGCCTATCCTCTGCTTGCATCTGGGACACCGACATGGCTGTCCACTAAAGCTCACACCGATGCTAAAACTGCACAAGAGTACTGCTTCACTACTGTTGACACATGTGTAAAAAGAGGCAGTCAAACTACAACCTCACTCCTGACAAAACAGGTGTGAAAAGAGGTTGTCCAAATCAGCCTCACTCCTGTACACGTAGGTGTGATAAGAGGTTGTCCACAAGTGTCCAAAATCAGTCCTACAACTGTCCAACAAATCTGCCCACAAGCTGTCCACTAACTCTGCCAACAAGCTGTCCAAAAATCTGCCAACAAGCTATCACAAAACTGTCCACTGAATGCACTAGAAATCAGCAAGTTTTTGCCACCAAGGGCTCTAATACCATGAAGAAAACTGAGGTACTATGAGGCTGCCAAATCTGGTCTGTCTTTGACCATAATTTAGCTCTAAGTTTCAATCTCCAAAACTATCATTTGTTGCGTTTTAGGACATCAAACAGTTTAGTAACTTTATGCCCATAATTTTTATCGGTTAAGTGTTCTTTGAGGTGCCCTTGCAAGTGTTTTTGAACCAAAGGTTAGCACATACAATAATATCCAAAACACATAACACTCCTCACAATCTTTACAACTCTAAATGTTGATCTACACTTCTAAGCATGCATGAAAATTGACATATAAATTTTTGGTCAACATGACCCTGGAAAAACCCCCATGGGGAAAACCAGTTTGGAGCTAGATGTATATAGAAGATCTCAAAGCAAAATGTACAAGAAGGAAAACATATACAAGTGAACCTAGTACAATAGCAACCCTTCTCAAAAGCTTTGGAGTCCCTTGAACATGTCTCTGCTAGCCTCTTGAAGCAAGGCGCCCTTTGCCTTGGTGCACCCTTCTTCCTTAGCTAATGCCTTGACCTTTTTCCTTTCCTCTTGCTTTGCCTTTGCCCTTTGCTTGTGTCTTTAAACCTTGCCCTTGGTCTTGGGCCCTCTTCTCAAGAGTGCATCCCTTCAAGTCTAGGTGCGCACTATGCTCAAGTGCGCCCCTCCTCTAGCAAAACTCCACAAGTGTAGTGCGCCCTCCTTCACTCTAGTGCCCTCTACTCCTCTAGAGTGTGCCTAAGCATGGTGAAAGAGTCTCTTCCACAAGGTGTGCCCTCCTCTCAAGCTTGATGCGCCTCTCTCCCAAAGTGCACCCCTCACAAGCTTGTGCACCCCTCCTCTAGATGAATGCGCCCTCCTCCAAGATGTAGCCCATCATCCATGGTAAACTAGTACCAAGTTAAGGCTCCTCCCAAACCCTTGTCCTCGTGCACCCTCTCCTCCTCAAGATATGCACCCTCTCCTCCTCAAGATATGCGCCCAAGAGCTCTTCTTCTCCTCCTCTCCTCTCAAATCTCTCAAGTGAATAATGAGCCTCTTCATTACCCCTTTCCCTCCTTTAGCCTCTCTTTGGCAAAACCCTAAGAGATCAATGGCCTAGATCCAATCTAGCCATGTCTAATCAATGCGTGAGATTTAATCCAAAAATCTCACTTAGGAAACCCATTTTCCTTAGTTTGTCTCATGTCCTTTAACTCTCCCACAAAGTGAATTAAATGTCACTTTAATGACTTAAGTGACATATTTCACTTTTGACTTAAACTCCTAAGTCAAAGTGAAATTAGAATCATAAAGTAAAGTAATAAGGGTAATAGTCTCCCCCTTTGTGTTTAGAGACTCACAAACACAAGGGGACCACTTTCCAAAGTACCCAAATCTCAACAGACTTCTCATGGCTTGGGTGACAATCAGACCACCTAAAGCAAAACACTTTATTCCAGACTAATTTAGCATGCTTTTAGAATTTCTATTTTGGGTTTGAAATATTCTTGGAGAATTCATTTGCACCAAATGCATTCTCGTTGAAAGGTAGTGAAAACGGTTGATGCAATAAGAGGCAAACATCAATTGTGATGTCAAATAATGAAGTTGAATACACACTTGCAACACAAGAATGCAAGGAAGCATCATAATAGCTTTGATGGCTACTTGGTGAGTTGAGTCTTGTTAGTGAAAAGTCAATCATAAGATTCACGAATATTCTGAAGAATCACACT
>JASDQU010174172.1:7669-20698 GCA_032191745.1 Picea mariana | reverse complement strand
ATATTATTAAACAGTAGGTTGTATATATATATTTCAGATTTATTTATAGTTTTCTTTAATTGTTTTTATTTAGATTAGTTCCTTAGTGTAGCTTTCTTTTGTTTTATTAGGACTTAGATCGGCCAATGGAGCCGCTAAACCCATTAGGGTGGATCATCCCAAACGTCTTGGGTTATTTAGACAACCCCGAACCAGGTCCGCTCTTCCAGTTGGCGAGCGTTCACTTTCTCCTGTCAACAAATGGCGTTAGAAGGAGGGCCTGAAATTTATTAATGGCACGAGGCGGTCGTAATACTCCTCCACCACCTAATCGCTCACCTATAGTGACAAGAAGCCATTCAAACGACAACATCCCCCCTCAAATAACAACCACATCAAATGGCGATCTACGGATCATAGTCGAACCAACAACCCCAAATCCTACAGGTGGTGACATACAAGAGATTGTCCCCCAATCTCTCTTAAGAACATAGCGCCTTATCCCGTTTAAGGCAACCAAATCGACCTTTGGACCAACCTTTAGATTTCTCTGATATCAGAGAACAACTCAGAGGCACTAACCTCACTATGAACCCTATGGATCCAATCCTCACTCTTGCTGCAGGGGGATCTGGAATACCTCCCTCACCTCCTCTATCACCTCCTTCTTCTTCTAGAGAAGACTCTTCTGACGAAGGCAATTCCCCTTCTCAGCCTTCCACGCCATCTACACCAATGGAAAACCAGAACAATCTTGCCAGACCTTGGCTCGACCAAGATACAGTAGTCGTACCTGGAGCACAACATCCCTTACCCAAACATCCGGAGAAGTGGCTTCCCAAGTTTGACCTTGACTCTAAACAGATCGCAGAAGATCACATTAAAAAGTTTATGTTAGCCATTAGACTCCGTAATGTCGAGCACGAAGATGTAGTCTGTAGGTTGTTCCCCTATAATTTTGAGGGCAATGCCTCTATCTGGTACTTTTCCCAACAACCCCATACCATCGTGTCTTGGGAAAAGTTCGAGTCATTCTTTTTTGAAAAGTTTGGAGACGACAAGTCCCCAGAAGTTCTAGTTATGGAGCTCTCTAGCTTAATAATGAACCCAAAAGAGAAAATTAAAGACTTTAATCAAAGATTCTTAACACTTAAGAACCGAATCCCTACGGATTCCATGCCTGCCGAGAATCTTATCATAGCATATTATACTAAATCCTTTCATCAAAGTATAGCCATTTGGGTTAAACGATCTAAGAAAGCCATGTTGTTAGAGGCCTTTGAAGAGGCCAACCAGATTGAAAAAGACATACTTAGTTTAAAAGACACTACTAGCAATGAAACAGAGACTAGTTCATCTTCCAAAAAGAAGATTGAAATCCTCCCTAGACCTGCTTAAAATAAAACACAACCTGAAAGCTCTGATTTAGAAAACTTAACTAAAGTTGTTCAAAAACTGTCAAATCAAGTTATAGATTTGAAAAGGACAACCGAAAAAGCTTCTTCAGGCAAAGGGCCTTACAAACCCCCGTTCAAGAAATCTTTTCCCACCAACCGACCTAATCCAAATGCCGAAGGCCTTAATCTAGAAAGTCTGCAATACGCCCTTCAAAAAATTCTAGAAGCCCAGGATAACTTGATGCCTCAAGAGATTCCTGAGGAGGTAGTTGAACAAGAGATAGTTCAAGAATAAGAATCTTCTCCGAACATTTTTGGACACTTCTTGGATAGCATCTTTCAAGCTAACTTCGAGACAGTCCATCCCCACAATACTAGGAGTAAGACAACAAACAAACCTTCTTTCGAAAACACTATGACTTTGCCCCCAAAGCAATCTAACCCAGCTGAGACTAAATAGAGTCATGTAAACCCCAACTTAGATTATGATTTAGTTGAATATCTTAAAAATTTAAGGGCTAACATTTCTGTTTAGGAGTTATTAAAGTTTCCATTTCTGCTACAAAAAATGTTACAGAACATCGCAGAGAATAGCAAAAATGGTAATTCAAACAAGGTTGTACAGAACAAAGTTCCTCAGAAGACTTCCACTAAGAATAATCCTGATCCTCATGATAAAGGAAGCCTTCTTGTAAATAATGTGGATAAATTAGCTTTAGAGACTGCGAGTAAAAAGCCACAAGCTTTCACACTTAGTACTCGTAGAAATGTACCTCCATTTTTGTTAACTTTTGAAATCTTTAATAGAAACGTGCACAATTGTATGGTGGACTCAGGAGCGTCATCCAATGTGATGCCATGGTCTGTATGTCAGAAGATTAACGCTAAAGTTGAACCATCCACTTTAAAAATCATCCAACTTGATCGAACTAGTGTTAAAGTTGTAGGCGAATTAAGGAATGTACTTATAAGATTATAGTCTAACCCCAAAGTTCATCAAGTTATCTATATTATTGTTGTGGATATTCCAGAAGTGTATGGTTTGTTTCTAAGCAGGGACTGGTTGGAGCAGCTACACGGCTATTTTGCGACAGATTGGTCTCACCTGTGGCTTCCAGAGAACGGAAAGCCCAAAAAAATCAAGGTAAATCGTGAACGATACCTTAAGTTCACGGTCACAGATTTGAATGATCCCAACGAACCATTTACACCTTCTATTGATTCACCCGAAGTACAAGGGATGGATACTTTTTTTGGCAATTTCATGGCCGAGACTTCAGCTATCACCAACCCAGAACAACAGTCCGAGATTGTAGCATATGTACAACCAACAGTTTCTTCACAATGGTCTCATGCACCAGATAAAAATCAAATTTGGTCTCTTTATTTTGACGGGTCAAAGTCCAAAGAAGGAGCTGGCACAGGATGCATTATTATCGAACCGACAGGTAACAAAACCCTGATTGCATGTAGGCTAGAATTTGAATGTACTAATAACACAACAGAATATGAGGCTTTACTGCAGGGCCTCAGAAAAGCTTTAGATATGAACATTCAAAACTTGATTGTCTTTGGTGATTCCAAAATCATGGTTAGACAGGTAAGAGATTCTATCCACTGTCTGTCTCTGCATCTTAAAAGCTACCAATCCGAGGTATGGAATTTAATGAATAAGTTTTCTGCTTTTAATATAAATTCTATTCCTAGATTGAATAACTCTGAAGCTGATCTATTAGCTAATGTAGCTTCCAAACTCTTTCTTGTAGAAGGCTTGTCCTCGGATGCATTCTCCATTGAATTGTTGTTTAGGCCATCCGTTCCTGACAACATCACGAATTGGAGAGTCTTCGACGATGATCAACAGATTATTAGCTTCCTGCATATTGAGGAGACTTTTCAAGGCCCAGTGATCGACGAATTCACTCACGATGACAATTTGCGCAATTTCACGGTAATACCTGATCCGAGAACTCTTGAATCTTCATCGGACATGGTAAATTCGATCCCTAAGTCTATAGTTAGATTAGAGAAATTTTACAATCTTCAAGATAAATTCAAAAAATCGGTCAACTCTAAAACCAATAGTTCCTCGTTATCATATGAAAAAGTAAATTTAGGAACTAATGACAACCCAAAGTGCATTAATTCAGGCGTGGGGTGTTCTGAACAAGAAAAAGCCGCATTTGTTAAATTGTTTAGAGAATTTAAAGATGTTTTTGCGTGGGCATATGATGACCTTAAAACTTTCGACCCTAACATCATACAACATGTCATTCCTATGAAACCCCAAAACTTTCCCTTTCAACAAAAATTAAGAAAAATGCACCTCAAGCTGGAACCGACTGTTAAAAAAGAATTAAATAAACTCCTCAATGCTAAGATAATTTTCCCAGTTAGGCACACTCAATGGGTTTCTAACCTTGTCCCTGTCCGGAAGAAAAGTGGGGAAATCCGACTATGCGTCGATTTCCGAAACCTTAATAGAGCGTCTGATAAAGACAACTATCCTATCCCACCCATGGAACAGATCCTTCAATAGGTATCTAGTTATGAGAGGCTATCTTTATTGGATGGTTTCTCAGGATAAAACCAAGTCCTGATGTCTCCTCCAGATCAACTTAAAACTACCTTCCGCACTCCATGGGGCACCTATGCTTATCGAAAAATGCCCTTTGGATTGATTAATGTCGGTGCCACTTTCTAGAGAGCGATGGACATCGCTTTCCAAGGCTTAATCAATCAGTCTGTCGTAGTTTACTTAGATGATGTTACTGTGTTTTCAAAAAACAAAACTGATCATCTAGCTCATTTAAGAGCTGTTCTATAGCGATGTCATAAATACGACATTTCCTTAAATCCTAAAAAATCCATCTTTGCAGTAGAACAAGGTTAACTCTTAGGATTTATTGTGTCAAGCAAAGGGATGATTATCGACCCTAAAAGGACTCAATTCATCTCAAAACTTCCCCCTCCGACATCCAAAAAGTCTATGCAGTCTTTCTTAGGCCAGATAAACTTTGTCAGGAGATTCGTCCCCAGTTTCTCCGAAATGGTCAGACCTTTACAGAACCTAATTAAGAAAGACACACAATATCATTGGGGACCCTTATAAAATCAAGCTTTTAATGCAATAAAAAAGGCCATAATAGACGCTCCTTCTCTCATGAGCCCTGACTTTTCCCAAGACTTCACACTCTACACTTTTGCTTCTGACCGCTCCTACACTGACGTCCTAACTCAAAAGAACCCTGAAAACAATGAAGTACCCATTGCCTTTATGAGCTCTGCTTTCAAAGGTGCAGAACTTAATTACCCAGTGGTAGATCAAAAAGCCTACGTTGTTTTCAAAGAAGTCAAGTATTTCCGGTCTTATCTTTTGAAATCTAGGACGAAAGTTATTGTCCCTTATCCAGCCGTCAGGAACCTGTTAGTGCAGAAAGAACTAGGTGAAAAGAGGGCTAACTGGGTTACCTCCTTACAGAAGTACGACATAGAAATTACCCCAGCTCAGATAGTGAGAGGCCAAGGGTTATGCAAGTTAGTTGTTGATTCAACAACAGGACAACAAGAAGAAAATGATATGTCAAACCTAGGACAACACAATCAAAATGTAATTTGCTGTGCACAAAACTCTGTCAGTCCCTGGTATGACGATATAAAATTATGTCTTGAACATGGGTCAGCCCCCCGTCACCTGGATCCCACTAAAAAAAGAGCGCTGAGATTAAAGTCTGCCTCCTTTCATTTGGTTAATGGTATTCTGTTTCATCAAAATTTTGATGGCGTACTGATGCGTTGTCTTGAGAAAGACGAAGCAGAAAAAGTCTTACTAGAATTGCACGTAGGAGAAGCTGGTGGGCATTTTTGTGGTGACACCACTACCCATAAAGTTTTGAGAGCCGGTTATTACTGGCCCACACTTTTTAGAGACGCACATGCCTTGTGTCGTAAGTGTACTATTTTCCAAAAATCATCAGGGCAGTTACAGAAACCAGCCTTTCCTTTGCAGCCTGTTCTAGTAGACTCTCCTTTTCAGCAGTGGGGCCTTGATATTATAGGTCCAATCAATCTGCCATCCTCAAAACAACATAAGCTTATCATAAAAGCCACAGATTATTTCACCAGGTGGTCTGAAGCTGCTGCATTAAGAACTATGAATACCAATCAGGTAATTGCCTTTTTAAATTCGAATATTATTACTCGTTTTGGTATCCCTGGCTGTTTAGTATTCGATAATGCTTCTTATTTTTCGTCTCTTGAGATGAGCGAGTTCGCTTTATAAAAAGGAGTTAAATTGAAGTATTCTGCCAGCTACTACCCCCAGGGCAACAGATTGGCATAATCAACAAATAAGAATCTGATTAAAATTATCAAGAGAACGGTATCTGAGAATCACAAAAACTGGCATAATGCATTGTTAAACGCAATCTGGGCTGATAGGGTAACACCAAAAACTGTTGTTGGTAACTCTCCCTTCTTTCTCGTTTATGGCAGAGAAGAAATCCTCCCACCACATATCCTTCTTCCCTCACTACAACTATCGCAGAAAATACAAGAAGAGGACTGTCCCCCTTTGGAAAACCAAATTAACACTTTAATGAAACTAGAAGAACTTCGAAAGCTAGTGGTCAAAATCTAGTTTGATGCCAACTCTGCCTCTGATAGGAACTTCGAAGTAGGTGACCTTGTTTTGAAGTGGGACAAACCTCATGAGGGAAAGGGAGAGTACACAAAATTTCAAAACTTATGGCTTGGACCATTCTCAATTGCTGAGAAATTGGGTCCCAACTCTTTCCGATTGCAGAATCTGGAAGGATAGCCTGACACCTATCCAGTGAATGGCCAAGCTCTGAAAAGATATTTTGCTTGATGACAACCCTTTGTATACTATGTACATATTTTTCTTTTGTTTGCTTTTCTTTTGCTGTTTTAGCTTTGAATTTTTCCTTGCGCTTATCAGTTTTTGTTTTTGGAAATACACATACCTGCATATTGAACTATTCAGACAAGGAAACTAGAAAATTCTCTCACTAAAACTACTGTTGAAAATCGTCTAAACATCAATTATAATATACTTCTGAAATTTACATCTGTGTTGGCAAAAAAAACTGTTGTTCGAAAGAAGTTAACTGATTTCGATCTGTGAGTAAAGCCTATCATGATCATCCATTATCTTTTTATGTTGTCCCTGTTCCTTAAAGGAACGACTCAGAAGATGTCTCCCTGCCTTAGAAAATTGGTTTTGTAAATAAACCATCTCTGGATCTTAATGAAGGACAGTTCTAAAAAATTCTGCTGAGGTTTGTAAAAAAAAAAATGCTAAAATATCATAATTTTCAGCGTCACCCCGCTCAACTATATATCGTTAAAAAACAAAATAAATCATTAAAAGAGCTGTGGGAAGTGCTTGTAAACTCGCCGAGATGCTGAACAGGTCTTCTGGCAGCGGGTAAATGCATGCATGACGCCAAGACAAATTCGTCATGGTACTGAACAGGCCCGCTGGCAGCGAAGCAATGTCGGGTAAATGAAAATTTGCAAATATGCAACCTCTGACCCTAAAATGTCCTTTATTCTGATTTGGAACTTCTTGGCAGGATACAAATATCAGAGTGGGTTAAATGGAAACCCTGTCAAGGCTATGGACGCCTACTGGCAGTAGTGGCTCTGTCAATAGTATTGGAGATTTTATCTTTAATATCATGGCTCGCTTGTCTTAAGACTGCTATCAGTTTTCATCCTTTAAACACTGCTAGAATATTTGATCACTGATGATGTTTAAACAATTTTCTGGTTATTTCTGTTGGAATTATTCCTGTTATCCTAATCTGAATTTCTTTTTTTGGCAGAGATAACTGCTTCTACCAGTGTGTCACCATTGTTGGCAGCCAATTCACATTTTTATCCTATCCTTATAAGCTGCCTACACCAGTTTTTTGCAACCCATGATTTTCATCGCAATCTTTGAATAAAATGACACTATTATTTCGTGCATTTGCACACCTACTTTTGTTCTAGTTTTCACGACTGCAAGCATGAAAAATTTGATTTCGAAGTCACGTCAATGGCATTAAAATTGTCATTGGATTATTATGGTCACTCTTGTCTATGTGTTCATCACATTTCCAATTTAATTATAGTTGCACAGTTGACAAGACTCCAAAATCTTTACTCATTTGGCATTTTTTTTTGTTAATATGATTTCAATTTTTATGAGACTGTGATGATTTTCTAATGGTTGTGATTCAATCATTGATTTATTGGTGGTTTTATGTACTTTGATCAAACTCCTTGGCACATTGGCTTCATGAAAATACATTGATGTTGTGGTTAGACCCTCGATGTAATCATTTCATACAACACATATGTAATATGATCGAACCCTTGGTGTTGATTTCGAATCATTGTTTTGGTTTTAAAACTATGCAAACGCTATGATTGTGTTTTTTTTTTTTTGGGTCGACTTACCATAGATTTCATTAATTGTTCGAGTGGCATTGTTTTTAACATATGCAATAATGATTTGAATTGCTATATGTGTTGTCGGTTGTACATTGGGAAATGATTGTTTTGAATGGGCTGATCTAGCTCCACCACCCTCACACATTCGGGCATTAATGCCTTCCCCCTATCCTGGGTCACCTCTGTTGATTTTCGGGTAATCCTGTGAGCTTTTCAATCCTGTGAATACCCCGTCCAAACCGTTGCCCGTTCACCCGGCTCACCGTGTGCTCCTGTCTATGGCACCAGTGGTGCGCATAGAGCCAAATGTTAGCCAAACACTCCTGCTATTCGACAATGCTCAAAAGCATTTGGAAAATGGTGGCTAGCTGGTATTCATCCAAAGGCTTAAGGGTTTTAACCTCTCGGTATCCCAACAATTCACCCTTACCTTTGATGGATGCAGGGCTAAGGTCGATGACATATAGCTCGAGCTAAATGAGGAATTCATAAGCTCTGCTATAGGACTACCAGCTACACGGCAAAGGTGGTTTAAAAATTCCAAAGTAGATGAGGTTCTGTGGTCGCTATTTTTCACATCAAGGAAGATTGTTTCCTGTGATAGAGGTATGCCTATCACTACCCTCAAACCTAGGTGGCACAATTTTTTGGCAATTGTTAAACAGTTTGTGACCTGCGAAGGTCAGTATGGCTTGGTATTTCTGTATCATCTTTGATTATTGATGAATTTTATAGGCTACCCTTTGAATATGCCACATTATCTCTTGCGTAGTCTTTACAAAGATGTCCAAAAGATTCAAGCGAGAGAAGGCTGATAGCAGCCTTTTCATCACTGCTTAATCAAACTCATTATCGTCCACCATTTGAGCCTTGGAGGTGATAGTTGGCAAGCCTTCCTATCTAGGAATGGCTTTGCCACTCCCGAGTCTGTCCAAGTGGATAAGGTTGTGGTTACTGAAACATTAGTTGGACCAACCATGCCACTTCACATCCTTCTACCCCCTATCAAACCCTCGGATTGCCTTGACATGGACCTACCCGATGCCATGGCCAACGCATGTGCTAAGGACGATATTAAGGCCATCAAAAGACCCGTGAGGAAGAAAGGCAAAGGTGATACTGGTGTCAACAGTAAAGGGAAGAAAAACGCACGATGGCTATCTAGATGTGCGAGGAATAAGCCTAAGCAAAACGTTGATCAGAAGCCAATAGTGCTGAGCGAGTACTCGGAATCTGAAATTGAACGTTTCCTAGCTGAGGAATACCCCTATTCTCAGGGCCTCTGCTCTAAGGAATCCTATGACTATGTCTCTAACTTACCACCATGCCTCAAGAATGATCCTAACTACCCGGGAATCAAGCTGCACAAGGAAACCCCTGGTAACTTTAACAAACCCTCGCCTGTGATGCCAAAGTCCGACCAATCACCATGTATCCAATGCAATTCCTGGCTAGAACGTTATTACATCAACGTTCCAATATTGCAATCAAAGATCAAATCGTTAAAGGAACGGGTGACAGTCCTGTCAAAGGAGAATGACAGGCTACAAGACAACGAGAAGAAACAAAAAACCACTGGTTCAATTGTCTTCAGAAATGTCGAGGTAGCAACGACCTTTGTTAATTCAAAGTTATCATGATCGAATCACTTTCTTACTGCCCAGGTTTGTATTTCCATATTGATTTTGTTTTATAAGTTGGTTTAAATTAATATAACCGCCTAGATTTGCTTTCAATTAGCTCTATTCGTTTTGATAGATTCAAAATGATTATGTTACTTTCAATTTCATTATGAATCATGTACATAAGATTTGATTGCTAAACTCGGACGCAGCTATGATTTGGTTAATGCGATTTTATCGTTCTCGAATTAGTTGGAAAGATTGATTTGTTTTCGATCAGGTTTGCTTTTGATTAGTTCTATTTGCTTTTAATAGACTAAAAACAATCTTGTTGACTCTGATTTACCAAAAACGATTTTGTTTTGTTTTGAATAAATATTTTTGTTTGGATTATGATTGCATTCGACCTGTGTAAAAGATTTGTTTCCTAAAATCGTGTAGCTATGTTTTGATTGATGCGATGTTGCATAACGATTGTGTCGGCCCCAAACTGGTTCAAGTTATTCCTGAAACAATGTTGTATGCCCTCGATCAACATGGTCGTTTGTATGTGCATTGAGGATTGGTTTCATGTAGTTTTATTAGTAATAAACTAAAAAATGATCCTGTTTGTTTCGTTTTTATTCGACAACGATTTTGTTAAGTGTTGAGTCGACATAAACTATTGTATGGAAAATCTACTCGATCGGTTACAATTGTGTCGATTCAAATTGATTCATGAAAATGATTTCATTGGTTTCAATTTTTAAAACGATTGTGTTTGCTCCGAATTGGTAATAACAAGTGTTGAATAGACTGCTTGTATCTCTATTACCCTTCGGTTGAACATGATTTCCATTTGTTTCAAATTAGCATAAAGATTTGGTTACTGCTGGCATGAGCAATTTGCTTTGTGTTGATTTAATAATTAAAGATTTGGTTTAATAATTCGAATATATTTCGGTTAGTTTTGATTAATTTAAAACGATTCTGTTTTCAAATTAGACTAGCTACAGAATCGCAAGATTCTGTAGCTAGTCTTAAAAATTAGATTTCTGTCAATTTTATCAATAAAACACTATCTAAACTTCTGTATTATTGTCTACTTACAGGTACCCACGAATTTCATTGACAAGTTGGACATGCTGTAGCAGTTTAAATATTGTTTTCAGTTGTTAGTCATAGGCAAAAATAGGGACTTGGGAGATTATTCCTAGATTTTTTGTAAACAGCTTTGACAATTCCCACAGGGATGTTTTACCCTGTGGTCTTTAAATACTTGTTATTTTTTTTGTAATGAGCATCATCATCACTGTTGGGGGAACCAGACTATGGATTTATGATTCAGACTGAGATGAAAGTTGATGTCTTGTAACAGCTTTAGCTTTCAATACATCTAACTTTTATTTCAAGTTTCTTCATATCAGTTTGTAGTCAATTATCGACTACTTTAGCTATCATAATTCGTTGCAGGTTGATGTGATTTGGTTTATATGTTGTTGATGTCTGATCTCTCTTATTTTAAAAAGTAAAACATTCACTTTGTTTCAATTTAAGGAATTAAAGGTTTACCTTCTTCGTTAAATGGATCATTTTGTACAAATCTTTGCATACGGGTTTATCTAATTGTGATGATTTGTAAATCATAAGATTGTTGTCAATTTTATGTCTTGTTTGTTCTGTTATTGATATTCAAAGAGCACTGCTGCTTTTGGTTTACAAGAAGCTTGCAGAGAATTTGGTGCGGGTTTCCTCCCATCGAACAACTGAACTGGATCCTTTACACATGACAAATGGGAAAGTGTTATAGGTTAGTTTATTAATTTATTTAAGTAGTTTAGATAGATATATATATATATAATTTAGATTTATAGTTAGGATTATAATTTTAATTGCCCAGCTTAGTTAGTTTTCCTTTTATTTCTTTCTCAAAAGATTATAAAAATAAAAAATAATAGCTTTGCTGTCATAGGACAGTGTATTAATGATTTTTGCAGGTTTTCGTTTAAATCTGTAAATCTGTAAATATTGTACATTTGTGATTAAGATTTAATTCTGTTAACAATTCAACATTTAATTTCGTAGAACTATCATTGTATATTATTAAACAATAGGTTGTATATATATATTTCAGATTTGTTTATAGTTTTCTTTAATTGTTTTTATTTAGATTAGTTTCTTAATGTAGTTTTATTTTGTTTTCTTAGGACTTAGATCGGCCAACGGAGCCGCTAAACCCATTAGGGTGGATCATCCCAAACGACTTGGGTTATTTAGACAACCCCGGACCGGATCCACTCTTCCAGTTGGCGAGCGTTCACTTTCGCCCGTCAATAGTACTGCATGTTACCTGGTCAAAATAACACCCTCATCAACGTTGGATGACAAGACTCCACAAGAGGTATGGACTGGTAAGGAACCTTCACTCACACATCTCAAGGTATTTTGTTGTGATGCATATGTTCATGTTCCAAAGGAAAACATGAGTAAGCTAGATAAGAAGGATGAAAAGTGTATCTTTATTGGATATAAAGATGGTATTAAAGGTTATAATCTTTGGAACCCAGAAACTAAGAAGGAAGTGTATAGCCGAGATGTGGTATTTAGAGAAATGAAGCATGTTGTTAAACATGAAGTCCTACCAAGTAAGGAATAACCAGAGAAGATAGAGTTTGATTTAAAGGATGATGAATCAAAATCTACAGAACAACAAGAATCAGAAGAAGAAGAAGATTCTCATAATCTAGTATTGAGGAGATCAGTTCGAGAAAGAAGGCTACCGGAAATGTATACTCCATCTGATTTCCATTCAAATTTTTATTTGTCTATTACTGATGATGATCCTAGAATTTTCAGGGAGGCAGTGGATTTAGAGGATGGAAATAACTGGAAAAGGGCCATGGATGAAGAAATGGCATCTTTGGATAAGAATGAGGCTTGGTATCTAGTGGAGTTTCCGACTAGAAGAAATCCCATTGGCAACAAATGGGTATTTAAAAAGAAGCTAAATGCAGAAGGAAAAGTGGCGAAATACAAAGCTCGGTTAGTAGAAAAGGGTTATTCCTAGGTCGAGGGAATTGATTTTGGTGAGATTTTTTCTCCCATTGCCAAGTTAACCTCTATAATATTTTTGTTATCTGTTGCTGTTGCATTTGATTTTGAAGTAGAACAAATGGATGTGAAGAAAACATTCCTACATGGGGATATAGAAGAAGAAATCTATATGAAGAAACCAGAAGGTTATGCTATGAAGGGAAAGAAGGAGCTGGTATGCAAGCTAAAAAAGTCCCTGTATGGTTTAAAACAATCACCAAGGATGTGGTATCAAAAAATTGATACTTATATGACGGGACTTGGATTCACAAGAAGTAAACAAGATCACTGTGTGTATTTTAAATAAGTAAGTGATCATTTTATTTATTTGGTCTTGTATGTGGATGACATGTTGCTGATAGGAAACAACAGATAGAAAACAATAAGGAGATTATATAGGATGTGAAAACTCAGTTGTCCTCTAAATTTGACATGAAGGATCTCGGTGCTTCAAATTTCATTTTGGGCATGGAAATTAAAAGAGATCGGAAAAGAAG
>JASDQU010174170.1:0-20779 GCA_032191745.1 Picea mariana | reverse complement strand
GGTAGCTACAACTTCCAAATGTAAAGGGAGGGATAAACCTCCAAGAGGAAGATACAATCCTCCAATATCAAGAGAGAGTTGAACTCTCCATCCTTTCCCCTTCCTTCCACCCAAGAATATATGAGAGATAATAAAACTTTACATTAAATCATCACCATCAACCAATCATCACATAAAACCTGATAATGCTTCCTGAGACATCTTTAATTTCTACAATTCTTCAATTCTTGGAGTACTCTGATCCTATAGATAATATTACTCAATGTATTCTCTCAAACTCCTCCAAGTTTCACTCCTTGAATCCTCCCCAAAAAGAAGTTATAGAGAGAATGGTAGACCTTGTTCAATTCTGGTTTATTCAGGAGACCGAACTTGTACATAATTCCCCATGCTCAATATTTAACATCAGATTCCAAAACTCACACACAAGAAACTACAGTCCGTACTATTTCCAATTAAATTTGTCCCACATCATTTGGATTCTCTATGAATAAGTTATGACTATTTTACCCGGAACACCCGTTTATTGACTAGCTTCAAGATTGGTCACAAACCCTATCTTCCACAGAGTGTATCTCCATAATTATAGCGAATCAAGAGATGAAACTTTTACCATAGGTACCTTGATATGTCTTCTCAATACCATAGAAATTTCACCATCTGAATCGTTCTAGAAACAAATTTATAGAAAAAGTGGTAAGATGACCTGAAAATAACATACCTTAGAACACATCACCAAAAGACTTCATCCTCCCTTGAAATCTGGCCTTCTTTACTTCTGATTTACTCTGAAATTTGACTTGTGTGTCAAATGAATGTATAATGATATTTATTTATACCATTTTTGTCAATTCCTTTTAACATTAGGGCCGACCTGATACTTTCTTATTTTGTAATTATTTTCTTTAACTATCTTCAGGGCCTACATGTACTTCCTTCTTCAATTCACTGTCATCTTCAAAAATTCATTTCTCCTCAACCATGAGGATCCAAGTGACGTGCCACATACCATCGAAAACAACATGATGCATACTATCCATCCATGGGTGTTGTATATGCATGTGCATTGTCCTTCATGTCCAAATACCTTCATCAATCTTGCAGTCCAAAACCCATGACTAGGGTTGACATCAATGACAACAACCAATATTCCAACAGGTGCAATGGAAGAACTTTAGTCCTGAGGAGGCCACTTGGGAGTTTTGGGAGATTTCCAGAAATATCATCCAATCCTATTCCAAGAAAGGAACGAACACTGAGGATAGTGTTTTATTGAAGGGGGAAAGGATGTGACATCCCCAAAAATAAATTATTTTTGAATTCGAAAATTGTTAGGAAAATTA
This sequence comes from Picea mariana, assembly GCA_032191745.1. Lineage (NCBI taxonomy): Eukaryota > Viridiplantae > Streptophyta > Pinopsida > Pinales > Pinaceae > Picea > Picea mariana. The sequence continues at coordinate 19,436 of JASDQU010174170.1, read as the reverse complement.
TTCTGTCTTTGGTTAATTTGAATTTGGAAAATTTTTCCATTTATGGTAATTTCAAATTTGGCAAATTGTAATTAATTATTATGACTGTTGGGCAGAGATCTAATTTGACCCAACTAACTATTTGACTATGACACTTGTATGAAAACATAATATTTTATAATTATTGCAGGAGGACAAATGGGATAGCCATGTTAAATTCAACTGACCATGATTCCATGAGTGGGGAACATGTTGGAACTACCTGAGAGCTGATTATTACAAGTGGAAAATCAGGGATTTGGCCATTGGCAACCCCTGAAAATCAGGGATTTATAAATCTGCGAAAATTCCCAAGGGAGGGAAAAAAGACCTGGGCAAAAATATTGTTTTGATATATAACATATGTGAGGAGGCAGGACGCTGCCTAGTATGATGGGGAAAGAACTATTGATTACTTGTTGTTATGAACACTGATTGCTGAGTGTGAGTCAAGGAGAAGACTATTGATAGAGGAAGACATTGCTGAAGAGGAGATTCCAAGTTTTTTCTCATGGACTCATGGTCAGGCTAGGGGGTGAATCAGGCAAGTGATTTGGCTGCCTTGTTCTACGGTTTGGAGGAACGTGGTTGTTCCCTTTGTCTTCCCTGCAAACTAGTTTAGATATGTTAATCTACTCCTCTATTTGAATTATTATGTATCTGATGTATTGCATGTGTTAATTCTGAATTGAATTATTTTCCATCTCTGTTTAAATGATTAAATCGTTGATATGGTGCAGCTATTAGTTCTGAATTGCTATAACAACTGGGGAGATATGTTCGAGTGAACGGAGCATAAATATGGGAAGAACGCCCTTCAAATCCAATTCAGAATGACTCTTACGGTTGGATTTAATTCTGAACAAATGCTAGATCTTATCTTTTAATGGTTATGACAGAATTAAATAATTATGCATGGTTAATTTCTGGGAGCAATCACCTCTGTATAAACTAGAGTACTACTATATGAGAGTAACAGTAGGATAAATTACAGTGCATCAAAAATTCCTTTTCAGAACTTCCTTTGTGTCAACGCCTTTGGAAAACTAAGTTTAGATACAGGGCCTTGATATTTTCAACCGGTAAATTCTTAAGGTCATTTTTACTTATTCGAGACCTCCATTTCCACACAGGCCAGAATTAAAACTAGTACAAAAAAACTAGTATTCCATGAGATAATTATATCCATAATTAAAACAAAAATACAGGCCTAATTACTGTTGGCAATCTGCGTAGACGCCACGGAAGAAAAACTGAGATTGAATGTCTACAATAGAATGTATAAATATTTGATCTGTTCCTATATTATGTCCATGATAGACTATTCTGACAGACATGTAAATGCAATCATATAAAAGAAATGCTAGAATGGAGTCCAATAGATTTATTCTGAAATAGAGAAACTATAATTTTAATGCATTCGTAGATACAATGTGAGTTGAGTTTCTTTTTCCTATCCTTAGTCATAACAACAATTTTTTTTCTTTTCAATATAAATTGAATACAATAAAATAGGAGAGTACCCATGACTCTATGACCATAGTGAAATTCTGGTAATTATATTAGTGCTAGAACATATAGATTGAGCACATGCAAGTCGAAATGTCTTGAATGTAATAATTTTTTAACAGTATGTGGTACTCGAAAACCTAGAGACAAAACTCGCTGTGAGTTAGTACGTCATTCAGAGTACATACGAAAAGGACTATAGTTCATTATCAAAGAAAATTATTACATAGTTGTTCAAAACTCAAAAATCAAACATGGATCCCTTATAATACTGAAGGCGAAAACATAACTAATTGGAATGGAAAACTGGATGGAGCCACGACCTCCATTTCCTAGAATCTGTAGAGTTAAAGTTGAGAAGAGATGGGCTCGGAACCCGAATACCTTTTTCGCCAAGAATAGGGGTCGATATCTGGAACTTGCGCAGACGAAAGCTATGCAAAACATACTCTGAAATTATTAATAACATGTAAATGAAAGAAATGTAATGAAAATTTAATAGAATGGACAAATGTTGAACCAATAGTTTAATTTTTCTAGAGAGACACTCATCTTTTGATGCATAAGCTCAGATCCTTGCCTTGTCGCTTGATATCTGATAGACGGACGGGTTGAGGAAAGAGGGTGTAGTAAACCCCTGATGGGTACCTCTCATCAACAAGGCCCATCATTAGTGACTTATACCAATACTTTAAATGAAATGAAGGTAAATAAGAAACAAAGACAGTACAATAACCAATGAATTTAAACAAAGTAGATGACAGTATTAATTTTCCTTAATACATAAACATTATAAGTCGAGCTGTGCCAAAGACATGTTTTAAACCTATCCAGAATAGAATTCAAAGAAAGTAACGAGAAATCAAACAATCAATGTAAATAATTTCATAACCAGACCCTGAGGTATTGCCTTGCAGCTTACAGGATTACCAATACAAAGAAAACTACTGATCAACTTTCATCCAACGAAAGAAATTTAATTTTCAAATTTACCCAGAGATATCAACTCAAGGGTCACCCATTGTAAGGAAGCTCTCTATGGACTATACGAGAACACCTGAGACGGATTCTGCTGTTACACCCAAACAAGAATACTTAAACCTTTAAAGAAACTTTCCTGCAGAAAAACTAGTTAAAAGTCTGAGTAAGAGCACCGATGGAGAAACACACCCATCACAAAGGAAAAAATGAGAAGTAACATATAGGGTTACACACAGGTTGAAAAATAAATCTAACAAAACTACCTAAGCATTCAACACTGGACCACAACATATCCTCATAGAGTAGGAGTGTGAAGGGATAAGGATTTTAGGACCCAGTGAAAACCTAAGTGCCCTTTTTCCCAGAGATTTAACTGACATTTCTCGAAAAATAGAACGAGTAGTCAAAGTGTCGTGACTTTCGGGAAGGCTGAGACATGGATGAACAAATAGTCCAAATGGATTTAGTACAGGAACTAATCTCGAAGCATAGTAACCTTTAGCGATAAGGGGAGAACGTACTTAAAATCGAAAAAGAACTACATAATGAAATGACCATCACCGTAATAAACCGTCAAAGACTCTACTTTGTTGTTTAATAGTCTGTTGAAACTTTCCAGGGAGATAGACATGGTTGACTGGTTCGCTAAGTAACGACCTCCAGAACAATAGTTTTCCCACTCCGAAGGATTAACAAAGAGAGCCAAAGTCAAAATGAAAATACACAGGGCCAATGCCAAAATAGAGATACACGAGAAAGGATTGATAACCAGAAGCATCCGCAAGACTTTTTTCGCAGGAAATACACAGAGCCAAAATCAAAAGGGAATGGTAATATTTGGATAACCGTCAGCTAGTCTCATTTTTGTTTAATGAGGGTTTGTACCTAAGCATCGTAGTTAGGGCAAGGTGGCGAATTTTCAGTGGCGCACTTTAAAACACGTGATAGTGTCAAAGGAAATGCGTTCAGAATGCCTTAATTATCTTGGACAGAATACATTACTCCATTACGACCGTACCCAATAGAATCCGCCTCATATCCAAGGAATAATCATGATGGCAGATAGTCCAAAATTTCTTGTTTTAATCCTTACCGTCAGTTCTGGTTATGGTTCCCTTGTGATCATCGAATCGGTTAAAGAAAAGAAACCTTATGCCAGAGTTGGTCCAGATAGGAACAACTGCTAGGCATAAGCATTTAACAAGTACAAATAGCCTTTAGAAACTGCCTTACAGATCATAACACTCGCATGGGAGAACTGTCACACTAATCGAAATCCATTTATTTAGTATCTGTCTCTATTTCCAAGGAAATCATTTTATCACCTCAGGATTGAAAGATGATCATACATGGATACCCCATGGTATGACTTACTTGTGTGATCGAGAGCATAAGTTATGGTGACATACCTATGAACATAAATAGTTTGGTGAGTTCATAAGTTTTGACTATATTATGGTAGCATATACATATACATATATAAATATAAATAGTTTTGTGGAGGTCGGTAGTATAGTTTATATGAAGGATAAATATGACCTACTATACAATTGCAAATAGATTCCTTGTTGTGAATTCAAAGATATCCAGCCCCTTGTGGTTATGTTTAGGCAAAGTCCTTTAATTCACCTTACTAAGTATCAATAAAGGTTTGATATGGATCTTAACGAAGTAATGAAGTTAATGTCCTTAAGAGGAAAGAAGGGGATTTTTTTTTTTTTTTTTTGACAATTTTAGAGAAACATTACAATAAGAGTTTAGCTTATGGTATCCAAAAGGAAAGGATCTATCACTTATTTCCTACACAGATGCATATTGGGTAGGCTGCATTGATGACCTACGAAGAACTAGTGGAGCAACATTCTACTTGGGTGAGTATTTAGTATCTTGTCTAAGCAAGAAACAATCATCAATATCCTTATATATAGCCGAGGCATAGTATATTGCAACAACAACATGTTGTACACAGGTTCTATGGATGAAACAAAGTTTGACAGATATACAGGTTGAATGTGATGAGCCCATTCCAATCTATTGTGATAATACAAACGCCATCAGTATCTGAAAAAACCCGGTGATGCAATCCAAGATGAAGCACATTCCAATCAAGTATCAATTTCTATGGGAACAGGTTGTAGAGAAGAACATCGATACGTGGGAACAAAATAACAAGTGGCATAGATGTTTACAAAACCTCTTCCACGGGAATCCCTTGAGTATCTTTTCTAGGGACTAGGAGTAATTTCTACTCCAAAATGAATTCTTTTGAATGCTTAACTTATATGTCTTAGATGTACATGAGGAAGCACCATAAATAGGAGAAAGGGGGAGAGATTTATTATATGCAAAGGTAAATGATTGGAGAGAGATCATAGAGGCTTGTTTCCAAGGGGAGTGATTTCCACAAGGAAAGGATGAGTGATATGACTTCAGAGTGATACCCTTTGTCAAAGGGGGAGATGTTATTCATATGAAGGGAAAGAGAGTAATCAAAGGATTATAAACACAAAGAAAAATCAAAGGCACGTAGATAGGGGGAGCATCCCCAAGGAGAGTTCATTCAGGGGAGCAACCCCAAAGGGAGATACCCTTTGCCATTGATGTCAAAGGGGGAGAGATAGAAACATTGATAAAGAGTATAAGCATGAGTGTTATCATGACTAAGTGTTGGCATCAATGCCAAAGGGGGAGATTGTCAGACAATTGGCTTAGGTTGATGGATAGTTGGTATGGATTGTTGGTTTTCATTTATGTCAACTATTGGAGAGTGATATTTTAGATTGATGTCAACCCTTAATGATTGAAGTCAACCCTTGGAAAAAGTTCGATAGCAAATTCCAGTAGCACAAAGGTTTGGGTAATGGACCCAAGGTTGTTTCATGTATAATGGTATGAGTTTTAATATATTTGAAGATAAGACTATTCTAGATGGATAGTATATGTCATTCCATTTCTAGTGGTATGTGGAACGTCACATAACTCCTCACGGTTAGAGAGTTATGGCCATGAGAAATTGGAGAACCCAGGTTTGGGTAATGGACCCAATTTTGTTTAATGGATAATGGTATGAGTTTTGATATATTTGAAGGAAATAATATTCTATATGGATAGTACATGTCATTCTATTTCTGGTGGCATGTGGAATGCCACATAACTCCTCACGGTTTGAGAGTTATGGCCTTACGAAGTTAGAGGATCCTCATATGTTGGCTTGAAGCCCCAAAAGGTCAAAGAAGTCACAGAGCTTGCAAAGAAGAAATTATTATTTAAATAATAAAGTAAAGTGACAAAGTCAAGAAGGATTATTTAAATAATAAAGTGAAGTGACAAAATCAAAGAATATTATTTAAATTATAAAGTGAGGTGACAAAGTCAAGGAGGAATATTTAAATGATAAAGTAATGGAGAACTTTCTAATTATGGAAAGTGGTTAACCCTAAAAATGAGGAAAATAGGTTAAGTGACCTAGAAATAGGTTAAGTCACCTAGAAATGGGTTAAGTCACCTAGAATATGCTTCTAAGGAATATATTTGGAGAGAATAAATAAGAGGCAAGGCTCTCTCATTTTATATTACACTTGAGAATATTGAATATCTATAGGTGACTGAGGTAACCAAAGGATATCTAAGCCAAATTTCAGAGGGAAGGTGAAGAAAAGAAGGCCATAATTCAAGGGAGGATAATTTCTTTTGATGATTCTTTCTAAGGTATGTTATTCATAGGTCATCTCACCATTTTCACAATAAATTTTTTTCTAGAATGATTCAGACTGTGAAATTGATAGGCCATTGAGGAAACATATCCAAGTATCCATGGTAAACATTTCATCTTGTTATTCGTTGTATTTTTGGAGTTACACTTCGTGGAAAATAAGGTTTGTGGCTTGTCTTGAAACTAGTCTAAAACATGAGTTTCAGGTAAAAATGTCATAACTTCTTCATAACAGATCAAAATTCAGTAAGACCAAATGTGTTGGTTAGAGTACAATCAGTCGTATTGTGTGTAACATTTTTTGATTCATTTAACAAATATTCCATGCGGGGAACACTCTACAAGGTCGCTCTCTAGAATAAGCCAGAATTTAACAAGGTATGTCATTTTTGCTATAACTCCTTTTCTGAGAGGTTCCAAGTAGTGAAACCTAGAGGAATTGCATAAAACAAACTGAAGAACATTGTGTACTATTTTCAGATCTTTATTCATTACAGGTACATAGTTATGATTATTTCAAGTTAGGGTAGTTGACTAATCCCAAACTAGTCATGTGAGACTAAAGAAAAGTTTGATGAAAATGTTAGTCTCTTGTTGTTAAAGTTAAGGAAGGTTTACATGTATGTGATCATATACACCAAGTCTATTATAGAGTTACAAATCAGATTTGGATGATGAAAATGATGAGGGCTTTTGGTTGAGGTACATGTTGGGTACATGGTTGAGACAAGTAGTTGATGAGTTGGCACATACATGAGGTGTATAGTTGATGATGTTGGTACATCTTGATGAGTCATAGTTGATGGGTAGTTGATACATGATTGGTACATACTTGGTACATGGTTGGAGGCATTTGTTAGTAGTATTGTTGACACATGGTTTATGGATGATGTAGCATACTTGTATTGGTATACTATTAGAAACACATATTGATCTTGGTGATGATTATGGTGAGTAGATCTGATTTAGTTGATAAGATTGATGAGACAGGTTGTTGTGATAGGTTGTTTGGACAGGTTGTTGTGACATGTTATTTGTACAAGTTTGGTGCATGGTTGATGCACTTGTTCATGGTATAGGTTGGTGCATGGTTGATGCACTTGTTTATGGTACAGGTTGATTAGAGGTTGAGGTACAGGTTGATGCATGGTTCAGGTTATTGGTATAGGTTGTTTGGTGCAGGTTCATTGGTACAGGTTTAAAATAGTATATCTCATAGTGATATTGTGACAGTGGTTCCTTCATTCTACTTATATGTCAGGGTGGTTGGATGGGGCAAGGACAAGTGGTTGTAGCCACCTTTCGGTTGTAGCCGAAAAACATAGGGGGTTGTAGCCTCCTTCTATTTGTAGCCGGAGAATTGGGGAGTTGAAGCTTCCCTCAGGTTGTAGCCTAAGAATATAGGGGGTTGGAGCCTCCTTCCAGTTGCAACTGGAAAACAAAGGAAGTTGGTGCTTCCAATGAATGTAATTCTTCAAGACATATAAGAAAAATAATTTTATGGTTTTCTCCCGCTTTGGGTTTCCACGTAAAACATTGGTGTACTGTGTATGTTTATGATTGGTCATTTGTTCATTTCTTATTTACTCTACATTTATTGTATGATAATGCTACATTGATATAACACTTGGATTATATGGTTAAAAAGGATTAAAGTGCTCTATTACGTTCCTTTCCTTTGTTGAATATTGTGTCTTACTTTGATGAATGTTGTGATGGAAATATTGTTTTATGATAATGTATACTCCGTTGGTTTATAAATCTTATAACATAGTGTAAATATTTGATTTTTTTTAGACACATGGTCCTTCTTGGGTAGTCTTTTCATGTGAATATTTATTTCAAGAAATAAGCCTGGTCCTTTCTCAAGCATTTTTATTTTCTTGCATGTTATAATAAAGGAGTGAAACCTCTGTAAAAAATAAAGGGTATTTATGATCATGAGGTTGAATTAAATAACATAAGACGGTCTTTTAGATCAACACTAGTTAAGGGTGACAAAATTGTAGATGGGGAAAGGTATAAGGGTTTACAATTATGAGTATAACAACTGCATACTTTCCAGTTTTTAGACATTCAAAGGAAAATGAAATAGATAATGTGATGGATTGATTCTTAGATACCAATGAGAAAACACCTCACATAAAGAGTAAGAATTTGATATGCCTATGACTAATAGTGTGACTACACATAACCCATAAATTGTCAACTTTCTTATTGAAAGAAGAAATGATAATTAAGAAGCGATTGGTATCTAGATGATCACATGACACTCACAGTATTGATGATCCTTTGTAGAGTTAGCTTGGGCTAGAAAACTTGACCAAGTAAGATCCATATAAGATGGATATTTGGTAATATTTCTTGCATTATATATACAAGCTCGTGTGTACCATTTATTTATTCAAGTTAGTAAATTTGAATTTTGTTGATGAATCATGATAAGAGCACTCGTGATGTTTTTATTGCTGTACATGTGATATGTGTTGAGATAATTATCATATTCATGATGTTATGTTAATATGTGGTTCTATTTATTATGTTGATGTTATATATCTTTGATAAAGGTATGTTGAGCTTATAATACTATGATAGTATTCGTGATGTGATGGCATGTGGTAATTACATGTAGTTTTTATGATGAGATGTTTAATGATAACCTGCATGAGAATGAGCATGTGATGCCTTACTATTCATGATGTCATGATTATAGTGATGTTGTGTTCTCATGATGACATGCAAGAGTTAGCATGTGGATTGTTTTCTATGAGATATTGATATTTTGATTATAACTAGTGCATTGATTGTATGTTGTGAGGTGGTGATCGACATGAAATCCACCAGTGGGCCGAGAGGGCCAGTTTATTTCATGATATCGTGGGAGCCCATACCTGCAAAGAATAATATCTACAAAGTAACACCTTATGGGTTGGGAAAAAACTCAATCAACCAACCTATGCCAGTGGTTCTTTTTTCATGTATAACTCTCAATGGTAAATGGGATCATCCTAAGTAGGTCATAGTGTCTTATATTGGAGTTGTGATGCTAAATTATATAAGAAGGGTTGGAGTATTACTCGTTGGTGGAGTTGTGGAAGTTGAATTCGATGTTTAGGGCTAGTACATGGTATTTGTGGAGGGAGTTAGGTCATGCTTTCAAGATGCTTGGGGTACATGAGTACCAAGCTAGATCCCTGCTTGGGAAGATGAGGCCTTGAGCCTTGAGGCTCTAGATAGACTTGTAGGATTTAAGCCTAGATTTGAAAGCCGAGAATACAATCTAGAGAGTACTCACACTTCCCTGATGTTGTGATGTGTACTTTTGATGTTGCGGTCACTTGGGTGGCTTTATACTACTCCTGCAGAGGGCGTTGTGGAAAATACATGAGAAAATTAAAAACCTATAAGTAACATAATTAACTTTAACTTTGGAATGAAATTCCTTGAAGGGGTTTGCCCCGTATTATTAAATAAGTAATAATAATAATAACAATGATAAATAAATATTTAAATGGGATAAAAATAGAAAGAAAAATAAATAATAAATAAAGTAAAAGATTAAAATAAATAAATAAAAGAAATTACTTTATTCATAAAATAAAGGGGTAAAAATAAGAAAAGATAAAATAATGGAAAACTAAATTAAGAAAAGACCAAAAACAACATGACTAATTACTTAATGAAAAGTGTAACTTGTGCATGGAATTTCTTTCATGAATGGGTAAGAAGAATTCTATATAATGAAGGTGGAGAAGAAAGTTTGACATATTTTCCTTAGGCAATTTGAGGAAAATGGCTTGGAAGCTGACATAGGTAGTTGATTGAGAGCTCAGGGGTTCTCAATCATGATGACTAGGGGGCCGGTTGGGAGGATATTTGTTCCCCACACTCCGTTGCAACATGATGGATCAAAGATTGGAGTGCAACAGTTCAACATTCATAGTGTTGTAAGTGAGTTGATTTTCTCAACTCTTAGGTAAGTTTCTCACCACTCGCTTCTTCTTGTGAATTATGTAGTCAAAGATTAATGTATCTTTATGTTTTCAATTAATGGGTGCAAATTCCTATGTTTATTTATGTATTTATATTTATTAGAATTTGAGCGATTACATGAAGGGTATGAAGAAAACATGAAACTAGGCAACCTATGCTAAGGGAAACATGTTGGCAAACTAATAAACAAGATTTTTCTCACAACAACCTCTCTAACAATTGATTTTGAACTCACAATGCTCAATTATTACCTCATTGTGTGTAATTTCTCTATATGATGGCCCAAATGGTAGTGAATTGAATACTTATAGAAAATTTGGATCCAATCTTCCACCATCATTGCCAAATCACAATCAAACCCGGTCGTATTTTGCAAATCCTAAGAAATTAATGGTGATTGGGTAGTCCAACAATCAAAGTTGTGAATTAATGGCGACGAGGTGCAAACAATGCCTATCAATGGTTTGTTGAATTTCCTATCAGCAAGCAATTTCAACCTTGATTCTTTGGTAAAGTTTTGAGGTAGAGTAATCTGCATTAAAAACCTTTTACTCTTGTCAATGACCATTTCCTAAATGCCTTCTTCCTAAAGTTCCTCGGGTGATCAATTATATGGTTTCTCAAAATTTATGTGAATCAGAGTCATTGACCGAGTCTAAAACCTTTGGAAGATAAAGTTTTGGGAAAGGAGTATCAGGGTGAATAGGAAAGTCTAACATTATATTGGGTTGCAAGCTTCCAGAAGAATTGTTTGCATTCTAAGTGGACATTCCGATGGGACGAGCCCAATGGAGAATGTCTAACAGCTTCATGGGTTGCAGACTACAAGAAGAATCACAAGCAAAGTATGTGGCATTTTGATGGGGAAAGCTCGAAATTGAAGGCCCGATAACCTTGTGGATTTTGACTTTTGGAGATTAAATCTCGAAAGTCACCTTCTCGGAGGACGAATTCAATAGAGAGAGAGACCAATAGTATTGCAGGTCTCATCTAGGAGTAAAGTGGTCAAACGTTAAATAGTGTGGGTAGAGGAGGAATGTAGGTTGACACTCATATGAACCAATCCACATAGATGCCACGTGGTAGGATGACATCGTCATAAGTAAAAATTCCCAAGAAACTTAAAAGGGGCACAAATTCTTGCCCGAAGCTCATAATTGGGCATAAAGATAGTTTTTGTAAAGTCACAAAGAGAAGATTCGACCTATGAGCTTGGAATTAGATTTAGAGTAATGGATAAGAAGAGGAAATTTGAACATTCCACGGCCTAATAAATCTTATGGGGTTAGGTGTGTGCCAGAGTGGTATCAGAGAAAATTTCAAACTCTAGGCCTAAATGGGATAGAAGGCGACTAAGACTCGTATGCGAGAGCCGATACTAACCAATTGAAGAAACTTTTCTTGCAGTAAAAGGCACTTAGAAGACATAGTGTAATGAAGATAATGATAGTAGGATGGGTAGCTTGGAATGGAAAGAAATCTCATACATCAGAGATGAAGAATTTGATGGGAGGAGGCTTATGGAAACTCCTCCAGGCTTGGTAGAGCCAATGAGAGGTATGAACCGTGGTTAAAGCATCAACCATAACTATCTAAGGATATGCCACAGAGGCAGGTTCATGTAAGCCTAGTTTAAAAATTGAGCCTATAGGGTTCAAGGAAAAGCACAAAGGAAGAATGTATGGAACAAAGAGTATGACCTTGAGACTACATGGACTAAGAACAAAAAAATTGAACCTTAGTAATAGCCTCTAGGTGTTGTATGAGTTCTAGAGAATGAATGAACTTATTTAATAAGTTGTAATATTGCATATAGGTGTGGATTGAAAAATCCTCTTGCATTTATGATTAATTATTATACAAAGGTTAATACCCTTATGGACAATTCATTTTGAATAAGGAATTTATTGAGAGATGATATGGTCAGTCCACTTAGTATGGTGATGGAAGAGGCTTACTGTTGGATATCCATTTAAAAGAAAGTAAATGGATTATGTTACTAGAGGGGCTGTATGGGCCCAATAATTATGGAAGAGGTCACATGTTTGAGGAAATAAAGGTGAAAAGTATTTGCTAAGAAATTTTTGAACCGAATTGCAGGGCGTAGGCTACTACAATATGCATAAAAGTGCAGTTGAAGCTCAATGAAAGGGCATATTTAGGGTGTTGACTGGTGTAGGACATGGCCAAGAAAATGCGGCCATGATAATGAAGGGAAAACTCTCAAATTACTTCCTTATATTTAATTTTTTCTTAACTTTGAAAAAGGTTGTTGGATGCAGCTAATTTAGAGCATGGAAATATATAATGCATATGCACTCATAGGAAAAAGAGTGAAATGATAGGTGCATGTAAATATGATGCAAATGCATATGATAATGATGAAACATACATACAATATGTATATATACTTATTAATAAGTCTGCTAATATAAATTAATATGATGAATATTTATGATCCATGGTGATCAGGGAACCAGAAAAGGTTGACAACATGGCAAGAAGTGTCGAGGATGATACATACAGCCTTGAGAAGATAATGATATGGATTGTGAGGTGTTGATCTAGCACTTGGTAAAGGAGTGCTTGAACATCCCTAAGACACAAGTGGATCAGATAACATCCAATGCTGAATGAAAACCATACATGTATGGTTTATTATGCTCAAGTGATGAAAGGGAATCTAGGTAAGGATCCCCTTAGTAAAAGCTTGATGACTTAAAATAATTGAGGCATGAATGGTTAAGGAAAATAGGAATTGGTATTTTCTATACCTTATGTAATGCAGTGATTACTTATCAAAATTCCTGACAAATGGAATGCTTTTGTAGAAAATGGGCAAGAGTGATATCTTGTTGGTTGTTTTCATATCAACAAGGACAACATATTCATGAATATGTCTATGAGACATGTCATGAGGGTGAATGTAATCTCTCATTAAAAAGGATGATATTAATTTAAAACAAATATGTATGATCAACATGAAAATGTGAAAGTGGTGCACCTACATGCTAGTACTTATGTGTATGTATGCTTAAAGGCATGATTTGACTATATTATTGGAATTTTTGGTATGAATGCATGCATGAACCAGTTGATTGTGAAGCAAGAATAATAATTGCTATGTTTTGAGAAACATTATTGTCACCTAGTTGACCCTGTCTTAAAGGATTTGATTGTTTTGTTTGGATACTAGCTTGAAGAGGTCGTATGCCATTCTTTAGAAAGAGATAGTGTGAAATGTTGGAAGAACAAGTGAGAAAGAATGCTTTGTTGCTATGAAAGAAGGTAGAACACATACAATTTTGCCTTTTAAATTTGTATGTGAATGATTGTGAACAATCATAAGATATATTGAGTATTAAGTAAACATATGTGCATGTGTAAATTATGAAAGTGTGCTAATTGTAGACATGCACAAACTCTGTTGAAACTCATGGTTGAGTGTAGGAAATCATGTTATGAATGAGAGTCAATAAAATAGGTGCACATACTAAATGTGTGATTATGTGGTTTGAAAGACTAATGAGAATGCATGGTTATGATTTATTCTGAAATTGTAGGTAAGCAACTAGAATAATAAGAGTTGTTACTAACTCTTGGAAATGAGATCATTTTAGGTGTTGTTGGATATTGCAACAAGGAAGTTGCATGTTGAAGTAGTCCCACATGGATGGAATGTAGAAAGACTTCGTCAAGAGAACAAAGCTATTCAAACTAATGTCTATTGAGAAATAGGAAGCATGTTGCAGAGCCTATAAGTATAATAATCCTAGATTACATTTTAAAATATAATGCATGTGTAGAAGACATGCAAATAAAATGTCAACCGTTTTGATTTCTACATGGTTAATATGCATAATGCACATTGCTATAATTGAATGTATGATATAACCCTGATGTTTAGTATGTTGTTTGCATCCAAGGAATGAAGACTCTCTAAATGAGTAAATATCAAGAGGAACTTGATTGAAACCGCTTGAGGAAATGGAGCAGCCAAGTCCAGGAAAGGATAAAATGCAGAAGCAAAGATGGAGAAAAAAGAGGATTTGTTTTTCTTACTCAAGAAATTTCGTTGTTTAGTAGAGTTATATGCTTTTAAAGAAACAAATACAATTTGTGAAAATAAATGAATTGGTGTAGATGCCTGAATGAAGGTCATGGATTACAACCATGTTATACAAATAACAGAAAAGTCATGGAAATAGCTCGGCCATGCTGAGAATTCCAAATTGAGAAAAGGAAATTGGAAGGGAGAACCCCTTGAACCCTCTCTTGCTAATTTATTTGTATTTCTCTAGGACATAGAAAACTGATATATATGATCATGTCAAGCATGAGAATGGTGATGGTTGTAGGAATAGTTGAAATACTATTGTGTTTGCACTCACTAATACATTAAGAATAATGTAGTAGAGTGTAGAAAGATATGCTAAGGCATATATGATAATGGTTGATGATTTTAAAGGTGTTATGACACCCACATTTTGATTTGAATGACAACTAATATGACTATGATGATGATTGATGTGAGTAGGACAGATTGGAGTTGTTGAGGGAGACAACTGCCAATTGTGGATAACCTCATGCAGAGGTCAAAGACAAGAGGGTTGTTGTTGAAAAATGGATGAAGGGACCTTATGAGTTCCCACAAAGCACCAGGTGGTGAGGTAACATCAGAAAGGTTGTTGGCAACCAGGTAGGTATAAATTTTCATGCCAATGGAGCATGTAATCTGAAAGGAATTGGGTAAGAATTCCTTCAGACATGCCTTATATCTTTGATGATATGTATATGGTTATGATTGAATTCATGTATGTCATTAATACCTAGGTAGGGTATGATTCAAGAAAGAAACCCTGAATGGAAGAGGGAGGAACCTCTAGCAAGAAAGGATGGTTAAAAAAAAAATTAAAAAAATTTGTGTGTTAAACTTATGAAAAGATGTGTCATGACTGCATTGATTTACATGTTAATTATGAATGGTTGTGCTCATGAGTAGAACATATGCTAAAATCATTAGGTATATGGATGTTGTATCAAATAGGGCATG
This sequence comes from Picea mariana, assembly GCA_032191745.1. Lineage (NCBI taxonomy): Eukaryota > Viridiplantae > Streptophyta > Pinopsida > Pinales > Pinaceae > Picea > Picea mariana. The sequence continues at coordinate 4,170 of JASDQU010174170.1, read as the reverse complement.
TGTAAGACTTCCCATTATGGAAGGAAGACCTTCCAGTACTCCAAAATAATTGTTGAAGTAGTAGAAGAGAGAATTTGGGTGGCCATGAATATTGGCACCTTGGCTACTGATAAAGAATGACTGCATGGATGCATTTAGATAAAAAAAAAATTAATTTCATGTTATGTTATGCTGATTTGAGGTCATGTTCAACTCGAGACTGGAGACATACCCCTATTGCGGCATCGAATGCCAATAAATCCAGCCATGGGGTGAGAGGTTGGTTGAGTTTCCAAATTAGCATGGGGGAATGCATGACATAGATATGTGACACTATGGAGTTAATGCAAGGATGCATTGTGTAAATGTGGCCATTTACATTGGCACATTGGTTTGAATGCATTATGAAAATATTGGTGTGATAGATAATACATGAGTGCGAAGTGATGATTTAATTCCCTTTCCTACGATTCATAGATAGAAGAGATGCAATTGTTAGTATGAACAATTTTATGATTAATTTGTAAGCCACTGTAAGTGTTCTATGAAGTATAGTGCGCATGGAAAACTAGCAATCTATTTGGTTGCATGAAGATTGAGAAATTATAGGGAAAATGGTCTTGGGTATAACAATGGTGTAAGTCCATGAGGAAGGCCTATGCTTGTTGTTGCAAGAGATACAGTGTTATGAGAAGAGAATATCATACTTGTGGGATTTCAGTTCCTATATGGAACATATTTAAAAATTAATAAGTGGAATTTGAAATATTTGGGAAAACAAATTTGAAAATTTTCTAATTGAAATTGTTATAATGATATCTCATGGATTACTGTATGTATGTGTGGTAGATGTGAGATGCCATATCTATACTGAAGAGATAGATGGTGACTATTGAGCTAGAAAGCACAGGAAAGAGGATATTGTTGTGATACCAGAACCCTAAGATATTCCATGGTCGACATTAATATTGTTATGTAATGTTAGAGAAAGCTAGAGGGACACCTCAATTGTAAGAATATATGAGTCTCTAACCTCTTCCTATGAAAGGAATCCTTGGTAGGAAATATGGATCACCTGAGGGACTATAGAAGAGAAGGGAATGCCTCAGCCTAGAAGGTGAGTGACTGTAAGGAAGAGGAGACATTGGCAACTCTTGTTTTCTAATGAATGGGATCATGAGCACAATGGGTATGCTTGAGAATATAGTGAACTAAGTCTATTTATGCCAGTCATATGGATGTTGATGCAGGAGCATCTCTCTAACCCAACAACGTGCCATCTATACAACACATTCATCGCACATTCAAGGAAGGGAGAGGCTCCAACCCTCTCATTTCAATTTTTAAATTGTAATTAAATGTTTGTAAGGCTGGAAGAGGCATGCCAATGCCTTTGTGAAGATAGTAGATAGAGTCACCTTTAATCGCTGACAGGATGATAAGATCTAGATCCAATTCAGACTAGATAAACATTGAATGTAATTCAATGTAAATTTATGAGAGTAGGTAGCTTGGAGGGAAGAGCTCTAGGAGCCCCTCTTTTGTAAAAAGATCTTTGTATCTAGATTAGACAAGGCTATATGAGATTAGAATAGAAGAGAAGAAGGAGAGATTCAAGATTCTGTTGTAGTCCGAGCTCACCCATATTGTAACTGAACATTCATATTAATACAAAGAACAATTTTTCCTGCATGAGATTCTTTGTGTGTTTATGTGGTTATGAATGAATGTCATATGTGTGTTATTTTATGATGTAGATGTATGTGATAGGTTCCATTTGCAAAGATAGACATAATTCTCTGTCTGAGAGTTCTTTTATTTCAGTCTGGGTTATTTGTGGCTTAATGTAAGGGGTTTCATGACAGAATGTTGAAGACTCTGTGAGCTAGTGCAAAGAGTGCACATCTGAGTTCTATGGAATTTAGGCAAGAACGTGCTAGGAGGGCACATAAAAGGAATCATAAACTCAAGGGAGAATCCTGAAGGTTACTGAACACCTTGGAGGTGAGACTATGCAGAGGAGGGCACATAGAGAAAACAAAATTATTGAGGGTTCTGTAAAGATCTGTCAGGTGGGCATCGAGCGAGTGCAAGGAGTGCACAAGGAGAACTCTATTTCGAGTTCAAAGATAAGGGAAGTGTCGAGGAAGCCATTTTGCAGATTTGTTGGATAATTTCTCAACTTAGAAAGGAGTGCTTGAGAATAAGTTTCCAAGAGGGCACTTATATCTCTTCGAGGGACAGAAGGGATAGAGACCTTTTGAGGTTCGAGAAGTTGAAGCTCAAGGAGGAAACAAAGTTGTTGAACACTTTGGAGGAATACCTGTGTAAGGAGTGCACGAGGCCAACACTCAGATGAAGTGTTGAAATACAACTAGTTGAAGGTTGGTCAAGCACAAAAAGTGTGCTCAAGGAGAATGTGTTTCAAGTTCGAAATCTCAGGAGGTCAAGCATAGAACATGCCAAGAGGGCACCAAAATTCTTCTAAGGAGGCAGAGGGCCAAGTCCCTTAGAGACCGAGCAAATTGAAATCTCAGAAGAGATAGCATGAGGAGTGTGCAAGAGTGGACTTATTCCAAGTCCCAAAGCTCAGGAGGGACAACATCTTCAGAACACAGATGAGACCAAAGTCATCGGCTCGCAGAAGAAGAATCAAAGGCCGCAACCTTTGAAACTTTTTAATTCTTCCAAGTTAGGGAGAAATTCAAAGCTTAGGAGGAGGAGCGTCGGCAACCACTAGGTCAGCTACAGAGGAGGGAATATGGACCATTGAATCTCACATCCAGACACCTAGAAGAGCACTCAGGAGGAAACAGATCTCAACAGTAGGATCTGGGAGTGCATGGGCCAATAGTTGTTGGATCCAGGTAATGCGCACAAGGTTTAACCCCGTTGGAGTTACACAGAAGAGTGGATATCGTGAAATGCAAAATCTCAAAACCATCGGGATCATCCATTGTCAGAGGATAGGTGGCAGTAGATCATCATTTTGTTGACTCGCGACTTGAAGAAGTCAAAGGGTAGAATTATAAGAAATCATGAAATCTGAGTTCATGACTTGATCCGAGCCATCGGATTGAGGAATTATATGGGCCGTCAGATCTAAAGTATCGAGAGTTCATACCTCGGGAGAATGGAGGTGAATCAAATCGCGAGTGACCGATACACAAAATTGCGATGCGCTTGGAGGTTTGGCCAAAGGTCATAGCGAGGGGTCATATGGAAAGAGGATAAGGGTGGGGCTAGTAAGTGCTAGTCCCCTGTCGAGATTTTGCAGGTCGAGAGAGTCGAGGTGACTCACAAAAAAAGACCCAACATGTGAAATCGTGATGCGCCTTTGTTTAGGCTCGTGGTCACAGCCCGTGGTCGCATGAGAGAAGCTTGCGCCTGATGCTTTTTCACGCGGGCTGAGTTTCACAAGGACCTGTGGATTTGTTTGTGGGATTACAGTAGGGAATCTAAGAGATTCTTTAGCTCAGAGAGTTAGTGTGATCCTTGACCGGGAGGTTGGCAGATCCCCTACCTCGGCAGGGTCCATCGACCTCCCGGTCAAGGATCGCACTAACTCTCTGAGCTGAAGCAACTCTTCGATTCCCTATTGGAATCCCATGAAAAAATCCACAGGTCCTTGTGCAACTCAGCCTGTGTGAACAAGCACCAGGTGCAAGATTCTCTCACATGACCACAGGCTGTGACCACGAGCCTAAACAAAGGTGCATCTCTATTTCGTGTGTCGAGTCTTTATTTGTGAGTCACCCTGACTCTCCCGACCTCCTAAATCCCAACAGGGGCCTAGAAATTTCTATCCCCAACCTTATCCTCTTTCCATATGACCCCTCGCTATGACCTGGGGCCAAACCTCTGAGCGCATCGTGATTTCACGTATCGGGAACTCCCGATGTGGTTCACCTCCATTCTCCCAAGGTCCAAACTCCTGATACTTCAGATTTGATGGCCCATATTCTTCCTTGATTTGACGTCTCAGATCAAGTCGTGAACTCAGATTTCACGAGTTCTTATAACTCTTCCCTTTGACTTATCTGAGTCATCAGTCAACGAAATGATGATTTGCTGCCACCTGTCCTTTAATGATGGACGGTCCCGATGGTTTCGGGACTTTGCATTTCATGATATCCACTCTCTTATGAAACTGCAATGGGGTTAAACCTTGTGCACGTTCCCTGAATCCAA
>JASDQU010174168.1:0-10512 GCA_032191745.1 Picea mariana | reverse complement strand
CATGAGGCAATAAAGTTTAAGTTTTCTTCACCATTTCCAAGAGAATAAAGCAAGAAATCACCATGACTATAGCTAGAAGCGTAATGGTAGGGACCCAAATTTGTATACTCCTGAAACGTTGATACCTAGTGTTTGATATGTAAATTTGACCTATCTTTCATTTGCAAGTATGCTATTTATCACACAAGGACTTGTGTGAATTTGGGAGAATGATATGAAATCAATTCAAGGACTTGCACCTCAAGGATGATGTCCATATTGATAATGCTTTTTATGAGGGAAATGCCTCATGAACCAAGGGATCGTAAAGACAACAATGGTGAGCATCCATAATCCACAAAACACATAAGCATCTCTAAACAATGATAGTATCAAAGAAAGGAAAAATATTATCATCTCAATTTGAAGACTTGTACCTCAAAACTAAATTCTAAACTATCCAAATTTTAGAAAAAAATAATACTTCATAAACCCCCTCTATTTCACAATTGTTATCTACGTAAATTTATCCACAACAAACACATCCTATATACACAATATTCCCTAACTTTACCTCCTAAAATATTACCCTAAAACATAAACCATATTTTATCATATTTTACATAGAAAGTTGTAGTTGTTGCTTTTGTTTATAGTTCACCTAAACTCATTCAATACCTCCCATACATCTAATATCCTCACGTAACATTGGCATTTGTTCTTGCCTTTAGAATATCAATGTCAGGTTCTCTTGACTACCTGAAGTATAGAATGGGTTATAGTAGGAGGGGGACTTGAACTTCAACCCTATCCGCTAGGATATGTTCACCCTGAGACCTTCAATATATGAATCAACTCTATGAAGAATTGTCTTGTGTCCTAGTAGTGAGTGTCTCTCTCTTTACCATAGCTTCTATGTTAGTTTTTGTCACCTTGAATCTATATTCCTTGGTACCTCATTTATGGAGGTTTTGATGAGATTTTTGTAACCTCCAAGTGTCTTCTCTCGAGAATTGGGTAGGCATATGGATCTACTGTTAGGTGAATATGATTTTTCCATACCTTACTTGGTCTTGCCCCTTCTACTCTTATCTTCAATTCTACTATAATCTCTTTAGGCTCATGTTATTTTGTAGTTGTGAACCTCATAGTTTCATTCTGGAACCCATAATTAAATGCTCATATTTACACACCCCCAACATAGGGGTTTGGTGACCTCAATATTTGTTGCAATGCCTAGTTGTGTAGGTAAGGTTTGCAAAGGAGATTTCTCCTTTTAGGGGTGATATCAAAATACAATTCACAAAATTTCCAAGTGTTTTGGAAATCCGTCTTCATAAGAGATATGTATCATTCAATGTTAAATTTGTACCATTGATCTTTTAAGTATAAAGCATAGACCCTAGCAAGTGGTCTATGTGCCAACATTTTGTAAGCTTGTTCAACAATCTCTTCACATACATATGTTAATCTTGCAATTTCCTAATCCTTTTTTGTAGTTTCTTGCATTTGTTTTACTAGGTCAATTTTTATCTTGGTATTTTCATTACCGAGGACTTCCAAATTTTCATTAAAATCTATTGAAGTTAAAGAAAAAATTTCTTCCAACAAAGTGATTACTTGGTTATTCTCAATGACAAAAACAAAGTTATCACCTTTTTATTCTTCTTATTTCTTCCATTCCTGCTTCACCTTGAGCAATCAACAACTGTCTCATCAAAATGTTAACTGAATTTGTGGCCACAATGTGTGTTAGAATCCTCTTTTGCAGCCTATTCGAACCATATCTCCTTATCCTCTTCAGAATATGCTCAATAACATAGTTACTCTCTTCATGTATCACATGTGTCTTTTCATCAACAATGTTGTTGATTTCTTATTTTCCTTTAACAATTGGAACCCCTAACAGGGTGGCAAGATCTTCTTGCTATGGGGAATCTAGAATATCAAATGTCTCCTTAGCTTGGGCTAAGGTATTTTCCTTTGCATCCCTAGAAATATTTGATTCTAGTTCCTAATCTATTGAGGAGATATCCTCCTACTCCTTCTTCACACTCTGCTACTTCTTATGCAATAGTTGATATAGGCTCTGTAGCATCGATGGATTCTTCACCTACTAGTGTTGGCACATGTTCTAAAGCATGTGATAAGTCTTCAATACATGGTTTTGATGCTACATTTTCTTTAGCATGGATAATGAACATGTCCCATGTGACATATGGTTGTATTCTTCATAATTCATCGAAAACAAATAGCTTAATCAACCCATGGTGTGCTACAACTATTTATGCTCTCGATTAGACTTCTATATCCATCCTTTGTACCAACTTCATTAAGTAATATGGAATGCCAATGATCCTCCAGTGTCTCTAATGTTCCAAGATCTTAAAATGTTGTGCCAACCTAAAAACCTCGAATTACGATGGCATTTTGTGCAACTGTTGAGAAAAATCTATAGTAATTGCATTGATGTATCCAATGAGTATGTCAAATAATTCCATCCATATTGTTTGTTGGAATATATTCTACACGTTAGGATTACTTTGTATTAAATCCATATCTATAGGCTCTCATATGTTCAATGCTCCTCCTGTGATTTTTGGTGAACTCCATAGTTGATTTTCACTTCTACAATAACCCACACTTTGTGAAATCTATTGCTTATTTCTTAACACTTTCCTTGCTACTGCATTTGGCCAACATTGTCAATATCCATAGTGATATTATAGGTCGACGATTCAGACTCGTTTCTCATTCATGGAAAATATGTTTTAGATTTGTTACTATGGTGGAGGGTTGGTGAATCTTCTGCATCCATAACTACTCATTATTAGTTACCATTATTCACACATTGTTTATGGAGTGATCAACAATTAATTCAAGTAATAAAGCATCACTACATATGATTAAGCATTTATCAGATTGATGAAGGCATTAAAGCCATTATTTATGTTCTTCACCCAAAAGTAACTATCTTCATTTCTAATTGTAGTTGTTTCCTTCAAAATTGGTGGCACAGATTGACTTGTTAGTTGATGAACTAATAGAGGGTTAGTACCATCAATATCAGTCACTCCATAGCCATATTTATAAAACATTGAATCCCTATCACAATAGGGATTTCCGTAATAGAAGGCCCTTCCATACAATCTACCTTTTTAGTCAATGTCGGCTCCCAAAACAAAATTGGTAATATCATCAACATATATGCTTGAAAATGACTTCAAGAAGAAATTTGGTGTTCCCAATTTAATCGTGATCCTTTAATTGATTTAAAATTGCAATTGCCCGAGAATTCATGAATTCCCTCGGTGGGTTGCTAATTTTACTGGTTTTAAAATTGAAATTATATGAGTTGACTCCCTTGACATTATTTTTTTCACTCCTTTAGACTAGCACTTGGGCGTTGTTTGACATTCTGATAATTGTTGTTCAACTATGATTTGGCACTCTTGGATGACGTTTCTCCTCAATGATGCCCTGTAATGAACCAACCATGCCTCTTGACAAATTGGATTTAAGTGTGTGACATAATATTTATGAAACTATAAAAATTTGTACTTCCCTTCTAGCATCCTATTACAACAACAAGTTTCTTACTGGAAAACACTTTTAATGTGCAGCAATTGTCCACATTTTCTTCATCTTTTAACACGATGATACAACACCCAGGTACTAAATTTGATGGTACTGTTCAAAATTCAAGATCTTAAAGGATGCAAAATACACCGTCTGAGATGACAACAACAATTTGAAATCTTCTTTGATGTTTTTAACTTCTTTCTGCCAAAACTGAAGTGAAATAAACCAATTCCATTCGAGGAGACCACATACAACTAGAGTTTCTGAATATGATTGAACTTCCAATTGGAATTTGTGTGCGAGAGCCAAGCAATTTTGTGTGTAACTAAGAAATCTGTGGGATATTTTGTGTGTTGTTGAGAAACATACCCCGAGTTTATACTGTTTGATTCACTGCATTCTACACCATAGCCATAATCCCAAGTCTGTTTGATTCACTGCATTCCTGTGTGAATGGAATAATTAGAAAAAAAAAAAAAAACCCAACATTGGTCGCTCTAGCGACTAACATGTTCATCGCTAGTATTTCCAATTGGTCACAAACACCAACGTGTTAGTCTCTAGAGCGACCAACGTGTTAGTCGCTAGGGAGACCAACGTGTTAGTCGCTTGTATTGCCATTTGGTCGCAAACTAGGTCACTTGGTCATTCTAGTGACTAAATGATCCTCCTTCGTTTGACCTTTCTAATTGATGGTTTGGTTGCTAGACCGACAAATTTTTCCGATCACTAGACTAGAGAAGATCCATGTGTGGATGCTATATCGAAAAATGAATTCCAATGAAAAACAAATCATCTTGGTCTCAAAACTAACTCTATGCTGACGAAAATTTGTCTCTACTTCGTCGTAAAAATGTTCAAATTTAATAGTGACTAATGAACAAACATGCCCCTTATGAGCATGAACATGTTGAGGGTTTTGACAAATTGGAAAATATGGAAGTCTGTGATGATATGGAAGAAATTTTGCAACCAACTCAAACACAACAAGTGGAGGCAACCCTGCAATAGGATCAAGCACAACAAGATCCTTAGAAGCTCATAGTTAAAGTCCCGAAAGTAAGTGTTTATAGCAAGAGAAGTAGTTCAGAGGCCCTGGGCACCAGTGATCAACAAAATGCCCCTAATAAGATGAAGATCACACAATCCCCATAGATAGTGGATCTAGAGGAGGAAGAGCCTAAAGAACAAGTGAATATGGATATGGTGGAGAGTGGCACCAACACTGTAGAGGTTGAGAAAGGAAGCAAGCTCAAAATTGAAGGAATCTCAAGAACTTTCAACAACAAAAGGAACATCTTTGATAAGACATCTGTACCAGCTTATGAATCTAAATAAGATCTCAGAAAACAATATGTGAGCAAGGAAACTTGGATATGGGTGAAATGAGGGAGTTAGTCCCTGAAGTGGAAAATATTTCTTAGCACAAGTCTTGTATGTTCACAGTAAGAGATATAGAGAAGAGAACATTTAATATAGAATTTGCAGACAAAGACAATGTATCTAAGATAAGGATAAAGTATGACAATATCAATGCTCTAGACAAAGTAAAATTCCACAGAAATACCAGTGATATGTTGTATTCAGATTACTTGGGTCTAAGCTTGAATAATTCAAAGATCTCATATTATGAAATAAAGTCGGAAGGGTAGTTGACGCAAGAAAAAGCATCCAACAGAGATTGGCAAACTCAGGTCAAGAGGATGGAATATGAAGGCCCTCAAGGGGTGAAATCCTCATTAGATGAAAAGGACAAGATTATTCAAAGCTTAAAGAAAAAAATGAAAATTTCTTCCACAGAGCATCCACAAGCAACGAAAATGGTTTCTCTAGAGCAGGAAAAATAATCATTTCTACAAGAGGCATTGAACTACCAGGCTAGGGTATTACAGCTAGAACAAGAAAAGGTGAATTGGAAACAAGGACAGACAGAATTACTGAACATGTTTGTAGCTGTACCTTCTACTGTAGAAGTTGGGCCAAGCACTGAAGTACTTGTTCAGGCTATGTCACAAGTTAGCCTGAAGGTGGGAGAAATCAAGGGGTTATAGGGAGACATAGAGAAATTGAAACAGGAAATGAAATCAAAGGATGAAAGGATGGCTCAATTTCAAAATGTGAATCAAGTTTTGTAGGAGAAGATAGACAAGATAAAAATAAGATTGAGGGGAAAAGGACTGTTGAAAGGAGCCAAACAAATTATTTGGTATTTTATAGTTGTTGAGGCTACCAATTTTAGAGTGTATTTAAACTTCATCAATGATAAATATGGCATGGCCATCATAGCAGGAAGCAGGTGCACTATTGTAGATGAGACCCTAGCAAAGAAACCATCAGAGTGGGCCCAAAATTCCATAGACCTGCTAAACTCCATCCCTACTATAGAACTTTGGACCTGTAACATACCCGACCACCCAGAGGCTGGGCTACGCCACTTAAATAGGCTGCAACACACCCAACCACCCACATGCTAGGCATGCTACAATCCCAAGACTCAATTCTCTAATATCTAATTTGAAAACAAAGGACTTCTCAACAATCTTAGAAGCATCCACACCACATGCATAAGATAATATCCATGTCACAGCATAAAAGGGATAAACAATGTGCCATGCACAACAAATAACCAGCAGACAGGCACATTAGAATACACATTTCAAAGATAATTAAATACACAGCAGAATACATTAAACATAAAACACAGAGAGCACTTATATTTTCAAGTAAACATTCACCAACTGGCTGCAAACCAAAGACGTTCCTCCCAACCATAGACATTGTTGTTAATTTACTCTCAACAACAGGTCACCCCCAAGCCAGGGATATGAATCCACAAGGACGGGTCCTAGGCCAAGTCTAAATGCACAGTAGTTGGCTAAGTAGCTCCCAGGTTTCTCAACCTCACAACAATCCTAATTTCTATCTCTCTTTCCCACTCATCCTGCACAACCCCAAGAAATGAACACCTTTCTCTACCATGTAGTCCCTAAGGTTGTTCCATTTCTCTCCAGGGCTCCAATGCTACTGGTCAGAAAATATCCCTACTGGAAATTCCAAGGACTCTCATATGTGGAAAGTTCCATCCAAACTACCATCAAGTTCATGCACACAGGCATCCATTCCCTCCAAGAATGATCAGTAAATCATTACAACCATTCAACGATGGCTCTCCTCTTCCTTCCATTCATTTCCATGCTCATCCCAAGATCACACAAATTAGCAATAGTGAGTGAAGAGGAATAAGAATGAGTGAACCAGTGAGAAGAGGACGAACCAAGGGAAGAACGACCCCAAAATAGCCCCCAAGGGATGTTTACATAATTACATGAAGACAAGAGACACATGGCCTCCCTCCCAAGAAGCTCATGTAACACCCTCTTCTCCATAAAATCAATTATGGGTAAATAAAATAATAATAACAACAAGACTTATCCCCTCAATCCCCCTCTCTCTTAGAATCATAACCCCCTATCTCTTTTTTCCTTGTCGGTCTTGCAGCCAACGGTGTATTTTATTAATGTATAGGAAGTGTTACATTTCCTAGGCACTCTGGCCCATTTTCAGCTTTACCGTCTCACCAGCCTAAGTCATATTTATATAATACATTATAGTTTATAAGGGTTAGAACCGGGATGTTACAATACCATTTGGGTCAAATATAGAACTACACTGACCATCTAGACCAGGAAGGTCATTGCCAAATATAACCTGCTAAAATCAGTGCAAACTAAGGCCATACAGATGGATCAATGTGTACAAGAATTCAAGGATTTGTTTGAAGAATTGTTCATTAAAGGACTCCCACCATTTTTGGATGGAAAAGGAAAATTATATGATCAGGAGGAATACAACTCTCGCCTTAATCAATGTCTAATGGATCACTCCCAGTTTGAAAACCTGGAGGAAAACTTGAAAGGAGCAACCTTGGTTGAACATTTGATTATAGATTTTGAGATTTTGAATCAGTTCAAAACAATGAATATTGGACTACCAGTCATGACATATGCCTCTTGCATTGACCTGGAGATCCTAATCAAAGAAATGATGGACTATGATATCCCTTCTGACTTGAAATGGAAGGAGATAGTGCAGCTGGGTAAAACAAAGTGCATTTTTCCAGGATCCAATAGATGACATCCAGGTGTCACTGAATATGGCAGATCAGACAGAAGACCAAAACATAACAAGTGGAAAAGAAGAAGTTGAAGCATCAAAGGAATCGAAAATTGTATCATAAAATGTTTTTATGTTAATCATTGTAATCGGTTCCCATACCGAAACTGTTAGTTGTAATTATTGTAATCAGTTTTAGAAGTTGAAATGTTTCAGTTCAACTATTGTAATCAATTTATAACTGAAGGAATTCGAATTGTATAAATATTAGAAGTTCCAAATGTATTAATGTTGGCAGAAGTGCAAGGGCACCTTTTTAGTTGTTCGGAACTCAATTGTAATTTTCTAGAGCTGAATTGAATACATATGCAGAAGCCTTTGAAGTCTCTATGAAAAGAATCTAATGGTGGTGATATGAGTTTTGTCTTCTCTCCTTGTATGTATTTCCTTTGTTTCTTATTTCATTCACACTGTCTTCTATTAAATTGGATAGTTTAAAGGCCCAGAATTCGTCTTGTGATGCTCTTGGCTTAAGCAATTTAAATTGTGTTAATTTCTTCTTAACTAATTCAGAATTGTTTTCATTAATGCTCTGATGCAGGTACTTGTTTTCTTCTCCTTCTTACACTCTAAAAAATACAATTTATAACTCAGATTCATGACCTCACTTAGCCTTTATCCTCTCGAGAGTCCTACTGGCTAGTCTGTTTTTTCATTCATTTTCATAATTTTGACTCCATAGCCCTAAGTGTCCCTCCCCTTCCTTACCAACAAATTTATAAAAACTGCCCAAAACAACAAACCTAGCCATTGATTAACAAAGAAACACCAAGTGAGATGAGAGAGCCCTCTCTGAGATGAGTAGGCTAGTACCCAGATCTAAAGTTGGTGTGTAGGTTACCTCTATCATTTGTTTACCAGTCAAACAAATTTACAGAGTGCTAACATTCTGGCGTCGTTGTCGGGGATCGAAAGTGAAATATTCCCTGGAAAAAGAATGACTTAAAGATTTATATTTGATTCTTGAGGGTGGCAGGGAATCAAACACCTTATTGGTTGAGACTAAAGTTACCCTGGCAACTCCATTACAAAGAGACCAGTAGAACAAAGTAGTTTGAGCTAGAAATCCTGGCTCCCAAGAGAATTCACACCAGGAGAAACCCAGACCCAGAAGTAGTGATCCTTGTGTATGATCCTAAGAAGATTGTACACAAAAGAAAAGAGAAGATAAAAATCCCATTTTTTTGTTTAGATGGATATCCATCCTTGCCCAAAGATGGAGTAACAAGCATTGAAGACCTTGAATTTGATGTGAAATTTGAGCAAACTCTGTTCAAAACTAAATCTGAGTATTGTTTGAACTAGATCATCTTTGATAAGAAAAGGTTTCAGGATTTAATTTTAGTTGCCTTTACCAAACCCATTGTGATTCATACTTAGAACCAACAACCACTTCAATTCCTTACAACAGCCATGGCAGTTAGGTTTTCCCCTCTTTTTCTACCTACTCAGTTACATGATTTGTTGTAGGAGTATAATCTAAGGATTAATTTGTATAATGCTGAAGGAAATGTGTCAGCACAAAATCATCTAGACTAGTTCAATGATTTTATAGACTTATAAGAAATAGACTTTGAGGATGCAAAAATGAGGTTGTTTACACAAAGTCTTGTAGGAGAAGTCCAAAAGTGGTTCGGAGCCCTCCCATCAGCCAGTATCATAAATTTTGAAGCCTTTGAAACAAATTTTCTTGCAAAGTGGGGTGACAAGAAAAACCCCCTTCAGTTGTTAACTCAGTATAACAACATGAGAAGGTCACCTAATGAAACAGTGTAGGAGTTTTCAGCCATATTGATAAAGGTATATAATTTAATTCCTACTGAAGTAAAACCCCCTCCTATAGTTGCTCAACTTAGATATGTTGATTCTTTTGAAAGTGATTTTTCTTTGTTGTTTAGGGAAAGAATATCTACTTCATTAGATGATATGATAAATGATGCAATAGAAGTTGAAGTAAATCTGATGGCTTTAGGAAAGATCAAATCTAACTATGACAGGGACATGAACAAGGTTCAATATAAGGCACAACCTTCAACCTCACAAACATCAGAAGAAAGGTTTGAAATGATGATGAAGACTATGGAGAAGATGATGGAGAGAATGGCTTTAGATAATAATCCTAACACCAGAGAATAGGCTGATGTTTCACCTAGGAATTAGAGAAGACCAACAATCCCACAAATCAGGGAAAGAGATCAGAGGAACTAGGGAGATGAGAAAATAAGACATCATTTTCAAAATAATTATGTAAATGAGGATTATGATGAAAATTTTGAAGACAATATGCATTGTTGTGATGGTAATGAAACAGAGGTATTTTTGAATAAAGATGAACATGACCAATTCATGGATTGTAACATCTCACTCTAGCGCACTGAGACAACTTATTATTTGAGGACACTTGCTCGCAAGTGATATGGACTTTTCTGATGTTAAAACATTTATACTTGATTATGATGCGTTATGATAGACAACATGATGTTTTACTATTTGATGTAGACAGGTGCTATTGACTCAGTTTTATTGAGTGTATATGGTTTTGGACCTTGATGATGCAGAGGCATCGGTGGAACCCCTTAGACTCTGGATTGAGTCAGGGAGTGTGCTATTGGGTTGATTTATTTACTGTGATATTTCATTTGATTTGATGATACGATGTTGACATTTCTGACATGATTGTTGATGATGCAGGCTAACGATAGCTTGCCGACCAGACTCACATATGGAGTAAAGGGGCCACACATGATTTCCAGAGAGGTTGAGGGAGAGGCGTGGACA
>JASDQU010174167.1:1657-16545 GCA_032191745.1 Picea mariana | reverse complement strand
ATATATATATATATATATATGGTGTTTAACTCAACAAATAACAAATGAGGTGTTATCACATATTTTTGCGGGGGGATGTTTTCCTTTGAAGTTGGCCATTGGGTGACCAAGTGCGAAAGAGTTGGGGTTTAAAAAATGCAAATGTTGTTCATCCAAAGGCGGAGTGCGATTGTGCAAAGGTGTGCACAGATTAAATCTGGGTCGCAGATCTCATGAGGAGAAATCAACGGTGGAAATCCATCAGGTAGATCAGATCGACGACCATTGGGCAATTGGGGTCATAGAGTTGCATGAAGTATAGCGTCAAAGTTCTGAAATCACAAGGCCAATCCTAGCCGTTGATCTTGGGAAGGACACGTGGCACAAGATTAGCATTACATTGACTCGCAGGATGGAGCGGTCAAAGGGCAGAGTCATGAGGGCTCGCGAAACGTGAAGTCGCAAAATAATCTGGGCTATTCATTTCAAAAGGAAACATGGTGTACAATCAGCATAGTCGAGATTTCATGAGTCATAAATGTCAAAGGGCAGAGTCATGAGGACTCACGAAGTGCAAAATCGTGAAATTATCTGAGTCATCCAACTAGGGGAGCACGTGGCAGCAGATAAGAGAAATTGTGATTTCACGTTTCAGAGGTTTCAGCATGGAGTAAGGTGCGAAGCCCCGAGTCTCGAAATGCTGATGTTAATCAGGTCCATCTGATGCAAAGGGACACGTGTCACCCAATTCGAGCGATCACAATTTCGTGACTCAGATATTTCAACATGGAACACAAAGTGAGTTCACGAAATGTGAAATCCTGAAACACCTGGGAATTGGGCCCACGATCACAACCCAGGGTCATATAGAAGTAGGGCTGTAAAGAAAGGTAGGCATCTAATTGAGCGACAGGAAGCCAAATCCATTTGAGGAGATGACCCTGTCTATCAATATCAAATAAAGTCTGACCGACGATCTAGATGGGTCATTTCGCAAGATCGAACATCGGGATATTTGAAATCAAGGGGAGTGAAAACTCCCAACAGGCGAAATACTGAAATTTTATATGGATAAGCACGAGGTCATGACCCGAGGTCATGTGGAGCGATGGATAGGAGCTGTGCCAAAGGTCGAAAGCGCTTGTTTTGGTCCCTTCAGAAGATCTGCATGGTTTCAAAGTTCTAGGCTTGAGTTGGAGGAGTCGTAAATGTCTCATGGAGAATTCATGGGTGTCAGGTTCCATCCTGATCCCGATGTAGGTAGTTAATGAAAGTAGCGGGAGGTGGTTGAAACCTTGCCTCACCCCATAAATGGAAAGCATGGAGGAGGCGAACATGGAAAATAGAGCTATCAGCCTGTGGTACCCTTGTGAGTGGTTTTTCTTGCAAGCCCATACTGTTATGAGATCGCGTCTGACAGAAGAAGATGCAGACGCCAAGTTTTGAATGAAATAGCCAGGTCACATCCCTGATGGTGGGAAGCTGTTTTGAGTATAAATACTCAGTTTTGATATTTTTTAGGGTCGATGGTTGAGCTAAGCTCCCGTATTGTAAATTTTTAATGAAGCCTTTGGTTCTCTGGTTATGTATGGCCATTTGAGACTTCTTGTTTAATGACAATCAACTTTATTATCATCTATTTTTCTTCTGATATTGAAGACTCGGGCATGGGGGATCCAGTTGAGTTGTTGTGACTGTATTGTAATGTATGTTTGATTTCAATATTATTATGACATTTTCAATTTCCTGAAGTTTCGGGTTCAAGAGGATCTTGTATTCAAAGCTTTTCCTCCTTAGGCTGTTGGAAGACCAGATGTCCATAGAATACCTCTACTTTTCTTCACCAGTTCTTCCCCCTACTCACCCTTTACTACAACCTACTGACTGAAGTTAGAGCGAGACCTCACTTACCTGTGCATGCTATTCTAGTTTTCCAAATTAAAGAAATATTATCATGATTCTGCGCCCATTATACCACCCTTAAATTCATTCATAATGACATATAAACTGATGGGTATTGGGCTTACCTTTGCCTCAATCCAGAGGTGACTTCTAGTGCTAACATTTCTGGCGCCATTGCCGTGGACGAATTGAAGATTTTCCCTAGGATTGAACGACAAAGTTTACTGGTTCTGAAGGTGCATCAGAACTTAGTACATCAAGATTGCAACTGTGCAGTTGGCGACTCCATTGAAGAAACCCCACTGTCTCGGCTTCGCTGTTTCAATGTAGCTGCTTTGGCTACACCTAGTAGCCCCCTGAGAGAACATAATGATCAAATATGGTCTTTGAAGGTGAACAAAGGCTAGACACACTCCTACTTCATGTCATTCACCTGGTGACTCCATGGTTAAAGGATCAATTGGTGACTCCATTAGTTCGAAATGAAAAAAATCTTGGCTCAGAGGTTTCCTCCTTTTAATTTTTCTGTTGTTCCCAGTTTTCCTAATGTGGTCCCTACTCCAAATGAATGGATTGATTATTTGCCTATATTTAAAGAGTGTAAAGAGGACAACCCTGATCGACATCACCATGAGTTTCATGAACTCATGCATCACTGGGAGATACATCATGAGGATGTTTTAATGAAGATTTCCATGTTCTCATTGGATGGGGATGCTCATGAGTGGTATCGATCCTTGCCCTTGGCTAGCATCTCCTCTATGGAACAGTTTCATGTAGCCTTTAATAAGCATTGTCAAAGGTATTATTCCTATGAGTTTATCTGCCATAACTGTTGTGATGAATTTGAAGGCCATGATCAAGATATGGCTGTGTCTATTGAAGGTTGTGAGGAAGAGGAACATGAAGAAGAAGATTCTCTGGGTGAAGTAATGGAGATGGTAAAATCTCTCTCTACTAAACTAGAAAGGTTGGAATCTGGAGAAAGCACAGAGGATTTCCTAGTCCTTGAAGAGGATGTTCTTGACAACCCTACTGATGATGATAGTGTTGTAGATTTCATAGCTGTAGAGGCCTTACATTCTACTCCTGACGTGCCTGTTGTCCCAAGCTCTGATGATTTTTCAGATGAGGAGAAGCAGAGCCCCACATCACAGTTTGCTGACTAGAAGAGCAGTTGACCTGTATATGACAGCTACGGATCAGATTCCAAGCTGGATATGTAGGATTTTCAAGAGCATGAAGCAGAGCCTTATCCTCTATTCGTTAAGGAAAAGCATTGTGAAGAAATCAGCCATCCTGAGTAGCATGATGAAGAGCGGAGTTTTCCCACAGGTCTTGTTTATGATGATTATGAATCTGACCCTTGGGAGAGAAAAGAAGAAGAACCAGAGGAACAACAGAAGGGACAATTTATCCCCTGTCCTGAGCTTATCCGTGAGCAACCATCACCTGATATCAGTCAGCTTGCATCGAATGTTCACCCACCTGTGCCTACCAGAGATATTTAGCTATGTGTGAGCAGCTGTGTAGCAGAGAAGCCGTCTGTTACAAATTTTTTGGAGTTTTCCTCGCGGCCTACTAGCCTATGAAAGAATACATGGAATTGTATTTCCTTCATGTTTTGAAGCTGCCCAACTTTATCCTGACCTCAGCCTTAGGAGGAAAGCTAAAGAATGTAACCATTCTGCTGTCACAGTTGCATTATATATTTTCAATCATCGACATAGTGAAGAAGATTCCAGTTAGGAAGTTACTTAAATGGCTATGGTGGAAGTTTTCTTTCACCTAGCACCATGTAAAAATCAATTAGTTTAGGACTGTACATAAATAAGATCCCGTGGAGCATGTGTTTTTGCTTTCGTTTTTCTTACTTATCGGCATGTATGTTTCAGCAGGATCTTTGTTGAGCATGACTCCATAGCCCAATGCATAAGGCGACTGGAACTGCTTGTTCTTGGCAGCTTGTAGGGAGCATGCCATCTCCCATGGAGCCTAATGTTATCACATATTTCTGCTGGGGGATGTTTTCCTTTGAAGTTGGCCATTAGGTGAACAAGTGCGAAAGAGTTGGGGTTTAAAAACCGCAAATGTTGTTCATCCAAAGGCAGAGCGTGATTGTGCAAAGGCATGCATAGATTAAATCTGGATCACAGATCTCATGAGGAAAAAACAACGGTGGAAATCCATTAGGGAGATCAGATCAATGACCATCGGGCGATCGATATCATAGAGTTGCACGAAGTATAGTGTCAGAGTTTTGAAATCGTGAGGCCAATCCTATCTATTGATCCTGGGAAGGACATGTGGCGCAAGATTAGCATTTCGTTGACTCGCAGGATGGAGCGGTCAAAGGGTAGAGTCATGAGGGCTCGCGAAATAGGAAGTTGCGAAATAATCTGGGCTGTTCATTTCAGAAGGACATGTGGTGCACGGTCAACATAGTCATGATTTCGCGAGTCAGAAAGGTCAAAGGGCAGAGTCATGAGGACTCGTGAAGTACGAAATGCGAAATAATCTGAGTCGTCCAACTAGGGGAGCACATGGCAGCAGCTAAGAGAAATCACGATTTTACGGTTCAGAGGTTTCAACATGGAGCAAGGCGTGAAGCCCCGAGTCTCGAAATCTCGATGTTAATCAGGGTCGTTCGATGCAAAGGGACACATGTCACCTGATCCAAGCGATCGCGATTTCACGACTCAAAGATTTTAGCATGGAACACAACGTGAGTTCATGAAACGCAAAATCCTGAAACGCCTGAGAATTGGGCCCATGATCACAACCTAGGGTCATATAGAAGCAGGGTTGTAAATAAAGGTAGGCATCTGATTGAGTAGAAGGCAACCGAAGTCATTCAAGGAGATGATCCTGGCCGTCAAGATCAAATAAAGTCTGACTGCCGATCTAGATGGGTCATTTTGCGGGATCGAACATAAGGATATTTAAAATCAAGGGGAGTGAAAACTCCTGACAGGAGAAATCATGAAATTGCATATGGATAAGAACGAGGTCACGAACCGAGGTCACGTGGAGCGATGGATAGGAGCTGCACTAAAGGTCGAAAGCGCTTTTTTTGGTCTCATCGAAAGATCTGCGTGGTTTCAAAGCGTTGGGCTTGACTTGGAGGAGTCATAAATGTCTCCTGGAGCATTCACGAGTGTCAGGATCCATCTCGATCCCAATGCAGGTAGTTAATGAAAGCAGGGGGAGGTGGTTGAAACCTCACCTCACCCCATAAATGGAAAGCATGGAGGATTCGACCATGGAAAATAGAGCTGTCAGCTCGTGGTACCCCTACGAGTGGTTTTTCCCGCAAGCCCATACTATTCTGAGATCACATTTGATAGAAGAAGATGTAGACGCCAAGTTTTGAATGAAATAGCCAGGTCACATCCCTGATGGTGGGAAGTTGTTCTAAGGATAAACACTCAGTTTTGATATTTTGTTAGGGTCGATGGTTGAGCTAAGCTCCCGTATTGTAAAGTTTTAATGAAGCCTCTAGTTCTCTGGTTATCCATGGCCATTTGAGACTTCTTGTTTAATGACAGTCAGTTTTCTTGTCATTTCTTTTGCTTCTACTATTGACGACTCGGGCATGGGAGATTCAGTCAAGTTGTTGTGACTGTATTGTAATGTATGTTTGATTGCAATATTATTATGACGTTTTCAATTTTCTGAAGTTTCGGGTTCAAGAAGATCTTGTATTCAAATCTTTTCCTCCTTAGGCTGCTGGAAGACCATATGTCCATAACAGACCTCAACTTTTCTTCACCAGTTCTTTCCCCTACTCACCCTTTACTACAACCTACTAACTGAAGTTATATCAAGACCTTACTTACATGTGCATGCCAGTCCATTTTTCTGAGTTAAAGCGATATTATCCTGAGTCTACGCCCATTAGACCACCCTTAAATTCATTCATCGTGACATATAAACTAATGGGTACTGGGCTTACCTCTACTGCAATCCAGAGGTGACTTCTAGTGCTAACATGAGGCTTAGGCTGAAACCACAGGAGCAAATAGACGTTAGGCTTATATATTCAATAAACTAAATTTAAATTCAATAATAAACATCATCATTATAAAAAAATACATTATCTTACTTATTAATGAAAATATGGTTATATACAAAGTATGTATCTTAAGATTCCTATATAAATATAAAATATATAAAGATTTAGATATAAAAGATTGAAAATACATCGTAAAAATTAATGTAAAATTAAAAAGTAGATTTATACCTATCCATAATAATAATAAATTATACACACACACACACACACACACACACATGCAGGTTGTTCATTGAGACAAAGATCAAATAGACCTTACGTGATATATGTGTTTAACATGGTTAATATTTTTGATCTTATGCAAATATATACCAAGGTTTTGGCATGGCTGAAATATCATTTCAACTTTATGCTTTTGCATATTTATGTGATTAGTATGGTTAATATGATTCATATAAACTAGCAATGTTTGCATTCATTATATTTGTTGCAACGTTATGGTTGCAAGTACCAAGTATAAATCAATATAATAAAAAAGGTGAACCATACTAACCATGTTAATTACAAATTACAGGGTATTCATCATTAGTTGAATATGATATCTATATACCATTATAATCACATGTAATAAGGCCCTAAACAATATACAATCATGTCCAAACATATATTAGCAATGAACTGTTGGGTATGTGTTATATTCTTTTCCTGACCAAACCTAGTGTATGTGTTGCATTGGGCGGTCACAAGGGGGTGCTAACCCCCCTGGAAGGGGGTTGTAAGGGGAGCACAACCCCTCTGCTTGAGAGGTCATAGGGGGTGTATCCCTCCTATCTGGGGTCACAAGGGGGTTGAGCCCCGAAAAAAAAATAAAATTGGTGGTTTTTTTCATCCGCGTTTTGCAGTTTTTCAACACATGGTTTTCACCGATGGTTTTTTAATTTTGGTTAAGGAATTAGGGTTGTTGACTAATCTAGGTTATTGTATTAGGGGTTTTGGATGCCAAGAGATCATATATATCTATATCTATATCTATATCTATATCTATATCTATATCTATATCTATATCTATATCTATATCTATATCTATATCTATATCTATATATATATATATATATATATATTGTATTCTAAACAATGATAAAGAATTATAAGTTCGGCTCTAAATAAGTTGCTAGTTTTTACGGTTTGGGTTTCCAAGGTAAAATTATCTATGTAATGTGTGTATGTATGTGCCATTGTACCTTTTCTTCTTTTATTAAGAATCCATTTTTTGTAACTAATTGTACAAGGTTAAAATCTATATTTGGTATTAGAGCAGTTATTGGCTTCAGGGTATGCCTTTGTGGTCAGGGGTTTGGATCGGGTCTATGATAAACCTTGTTATAGCTCTAGCTCTACAATATCAATTCTTCAGGTGAAAGGAAATGGAGAGCAGTTCGAAAATAGAGATCGATACATTTATTGGGAAAATTTTTGAGTTGTGGAAGCTCAAGATGAAAGATCTATTGGTGGAAAAATATCAGTGGATCATTGTGGATCTAGGCAATACACCTACATGAATGTCAACAAAAGGCTAGGAAAATTTGGATCAGAAGGTGAAGAGCATAATTTGGTTGTGTCTATCAGATTCAATTTTACCAAATGTGTCAGGGGAAGCTACAACCAAGGCATTGTGGGATACATTATGGGTTTTTTATTAGTCAAAGTCCCCAGTAAAAAAATTGTTCATGTGGAAGAAGTTGTACAACATGAGGATGAAAGATGGAGACTCGGTGACATAGCATCCAAAAAAATTCAATATTGTGGTAAGTCAGATATTATATGTTGATATTAAGATTTCTAATGAAGATAAGTGTATCCGTTTATCATTCTCTTTACCATACTCATGGGATAGTCTAGTTGTAGCCATAGGTAGTAATGCAACTATTTTAAGTTTCGATAATGTGGTATTATCCTTGTTGTTGGAGGAGACGAGGAAAACAAACATGGAAGGATAGAGCACATATGCCTTATTTTCAAGAGGACACTCCCAGGAAATAAATAGATCTAAGTGCTCAAGTGGGAGATCTAAATCTAGGGGAATACCTAAATCTCTTGGAAAAAATTTAAAGGTATGATGGAAATGTGGAAAATAAGGGCATTACAAGAAACAATGTAGATCTAAAAGAGTTGAGAGAGGGAAGATAATTTATGATGCTCCTTATACAGAAGAAAAAAACTCTGTGGATGAAGAAGTGTTACAAAATATTCCCCTGCAGATAGGTGAACATTCCCTTGGATTATAGACCCCTAATACCAAGACAGAAAAAAACAAGTGGACACTAACATCCCTTTGAATTTAGTTTAACTAATTAGAAAGAGAGAGAGGGAGAAAATGTGTGATGCACCTAGTTTCAAAGTTTGTCCTCACTGCTTCCAATCTGAGCTTGATCTCCAAACTCCTTAGCGCAACTTGATACCTAAAATGCAATAGAAAACAAAGAGAAACAAAGAACTCCTACTCTACAATATTAGATCAAACAAATTCGTCTACAAAGATTGAAGGAACAATAGACAAGACAATGCAAGAATACACAAGCTTGAAGGAAATAGTTCAAGTATATTGAAATGAGAACCCAAAGAGAATACTTACAAACATGGATGAAGATGCAACACTCCTCCAAGCTCTCCTCGTCCAGACCCTTGCATGAATCCCAAGATCATAAGTTTTATATATTTGTCTGACTCCCTCCTCCTCTTCTCCATGGAAATCCCTCATCATATAGGATTTGGAGGCTTAACCACCATGGATAAGATCACTCACTAGATCCACTAAAATGGGATCTCCAATATTTTTAGGGAGAAAATATCTATCAAGGATTTTTGGGAGAAAATATATGTCAAGGATTTTAAGGAGGATCAAGAAATATCTCTCAAGATCCACCAAATTAGGATTTTGGTTTGAGAAAATATCTCAACCATCCATGAGATTCTTAACCTCTCCTTGAGATCAGGAAACTAAATGTGAGGTGGATTTTCACACTAAATTAATTTCCTTTTTATGAATATTAATAAATAATTCATGTGCACATAGTATATTGACGTTCATATAATATATTTCTCCTCCACATTGACTACGGATTGTGACAAATGTTCTTTCATGGTGTCAAGGTGTATTCAACACTTAGTAAGGTGTATATGACACTTTTACGACACTTGCAAGGTACTTAAGTGTGGAATTTTGATGTGTAACAAATTGCCCCCTAAAGTGTGAGGTTAGAAAAAAAACTGATGGGAGAAACACTTTACAATTCTTCAATGCAAGGGTGTGGAGTTGGAGAACACAAAAGAAGTTGCAAACAAAAATCAAACAATATTAATATATGTTCCATTTCTGAGGCAGACATACCTATGATCAGAATACTAGATGACTCAAAGCATGGCCGCCGACCAATACACTGTGGATCCATGAAAAATATTGACTAAGGATATGGCCACTAGAGATACAATGCGGATTCATACCTCCATGACATCAACTAATCGTAGCCATGAAAAACACACAGTGGATCTATGAGATGATAAAACATAGCCACAGACTAATACAATGTGGATCTATGTGACAATATATATATCATCATGCTCAAATGATCCCCTTCACAACCTGGGAAAAGCAGATAACAAAGTGAATGCTCAACCCAGGGTCTTCATCCCAATCCCAATGTGGTACGAATTTAGCCAATTGAATAGATAATTTGATGTTGAACATGGTAGAAGCCACTTGATTACCGATCACTAAGGTAAACCATTAACAAGTGTGAGGGAAATCACCAATGATGTCAATGACTCCAAAGGTAACCTAGTACATTCCAACGAATGTGAATAAATGAGTTGACGTCGAACATTCGTGGAATCATCCTATTAGATTTCAATGATGTAAACCTACTTTCAAAAGAGAGGAGGCATAGAATTGAGGCATGTAGGTCCCAAGGTACTAACTGGTTTCTAATTCCAATTCCCAGATTATGTGTTGAATTCGACAGGAAAAGAATCGTCGAAGGAGGGCCTTGATGTATCCCCCATCATCTACATGAAAATGACATAAGAAAGTGATGCAAGATGATGAATCGAATGAGTATGGACTGACACAGGAAATGGAAACTGACAATATTGCATATGGATGGTTTGAAGTGAAACTTCCCTTGAACATGATGAGGCATGACAACTAACTTGGCAACATTAACTCGACGAGTACCAAGACTGTAATGTGACAAAAATACGAGCACTCTTCGACTGGATGAAAATGTATGGAAACACATAGAATTGGTATGACTTAGAGACAAGAGGATTACCCAATTTTAAGACAAGACGCAAACATGTTCCATGTTCAAGGGAGACAATATCTTCCATAAAGGATTTCCAAAAACTTGACCCATTTCCTTAAATTTTCCCCCCACCCAGATATATGAGTACCTCTTTTTCATTTAATGAGCTCGAGGAGGGTAATACATAATCGATATAACTCACCTTCGGTAAGTTCCTCTTTCTTTATTTAACGAACTGGAAGAAGTAAAGGTTTGTTTCTAGATTGGCCCTTCAATGTGTAATTTTGTGAGTCCATAGAAGGAAAAATCGATGGTTTTTCATGTTTAGAGAGTCTAAAAAGAACTTAAAGGCGACTCTATGGATGATTTTTTTCATAAATTTAGTCTCCCAAGCCCCAAAAAAGTGTAAAACAATACAGGGGAGAACTCTTCTAATCATGCTTTATTAGAGTGTTCCTTTTTCGTAATTAGTCTCACGAGGCCGAAAAAGAGATAAACTATCACTCGAAAGACACTATTTAAAATATTTTAACGAGTGTGAAAGGAAGCAAGATCACTCAACAATCATTTCATTTTTAGAGAGTCTGAAAAGAGCTTAAAGGATACTCCAAAGAGTTCATTTTTCGTATAACCTTTACGAGTTCGAAAAAGTGACAAAAGTATACTTGTTCACATTCTCATGTATTTACGAGCACGAGAAAGAAAAAACACTAAACTTGGTAGCTTATTCTCATGTATTTACGATCACGATAAAGAGAAAAGACTAAGCTCGTTCTAGAAAAAGACTACTACATTACGATGGGAATGAACTTCGAATTAGGATCACTCCTAGCAGTGTGTCTCTCTATAGGTAGTTTTCCCCAAGCTTCTTTGGCAGAAGTTGGTGGTTTTCGTCCAACATGATGTCCATAGGATGGAGACCTGCCCCCCAAGTGTTGTTTCCTCCGGTGACTCTTCTTCTTTCCTCATTTAGGTTTCTAGTTACTAATGGAAACATTTTCACTAGGCGGAGGAAAAGAAGGTTCAAGTACTGAATCTAGAGTGAGAATTGATTATAATGGCGAGGGGTCTATTTCATTTTTTAATGATCTTGACAGAGACAATGAACAATGCTCCTTGAGACCAAGTACTACAAAAGGATGAGATGAATCGAAGGATTGTCGTACATGATTCAAAATTATGTTTAAAGTGGCAACCTGTGTGGTGGGAAGAGTAGGAAGAGGAAAAACCCTCATGAGTGAGGAATCCTTGAGAAGACCTACACCTACACTCTCAAAATTATTTTTTCCTAGAAAAGGGACATTATTGGATGTGAAATTGTTGAGATCTGGAGTTGCATACTCAAGTTAGTCAACAATGGTAATATTTCCTTGATGGGGAAATCGTAAGATATGAAACATTGAAGATGAAAATACATCCATTGCATAGAACCAACTATGACCAAGTAACAAGTTATAACCCAGGGGCGTGTCGAATACTTCGATATCAAATGAAACAATATTACCTTTTAAAGTCACAACAAAATATTGCAAGATTCCATGAGGTTGGAAACCATGTCCATCAAACACTTTCAGGGTGGTAGGGGACGGGCTAAGTGTGGGAGAACCAAGGGCTCTCCAACAAGGCAAATACAAGACACAAGTCAAGGCTCCCTCATCCAAAATAGTACGATGGATGTTCTTTCCACCAACCAAAACTTGAATTTGGAATGCTGAGTGGTGGGATACCTTCTGCTTAAAATAAACCAGATTAAATGTAATCAGGTTCGACTCCTCAGAATCCATGCACTAGTAAATTTGGGTCATTTTAGGACGACCATTTCAACACTCTTGCGACATTATATCATGGAGATTGCGACGAATCTTGGGCCTCTCAAACGTCGCATCATATCTCGTGGAAAGTGCGACGAACTTGAGATAATGTCACAATAGCGAAAAACAAAGGTGGTCATAGCAAGTGAGACGACCCTCTGTGCTTGTCGCAAGAGAGACGACCTACGATGCTCGTCGCACGAGAGATGACCAATGGTGATCGTCGCAAGAACAACAACCTAGGATTTGCGTCACAAGAGAGACAACCTGAGTAGTTGTTGTGACGAACTATACAAGTATAAGGTATCGTCGATGGTAACCATACTTCGTCAAGCGTGCGACAAATTATAGTAGTTCTTGCAACAAATTATCTATATTATCGACGATGCTCTTCGTCGCAAGAGAAACAACCAATCCTAGTTTCTGCGATGAACTAATCTCGACAATAGCGACAAAGTGCGGATAGTTGTGACAAACTAGCTATACCATCGACGATCTTATGCGTCACAAGAGCAACGAAATATATCTATTTTTAAATAATAATAATAATAAATAAGGTGGAGGTGGTTTTTGCACCCAGATTTGAGTTGAATCACCATTCTTGAGTTCTAACTTGTGTGAATTTTGTGGCCAAATAATTTCCTTTTGTGCTTTTAAGAGAAACTTGAAAATGTCTAGAGAAAGAGAAGGTAGTTACATGATAAAAAAGTATGCATGCCATATAAATAAAAAGACAAGGAAGGCAGTGATTTCTGTTGGTATGCTTCCACAGAGTTTATTGTGAGACAAGTCAAGAAATCCCAAATTCTTACAATCTCCTAAGACGGTAGGTATTTTATTTGATTAGTAGTTGTGATGAATATTAAGTTTCAATAGTTGTTTAATATGGTGTAAGTAATTGGGAATTTTTCCAGAAAACATGTTTCTACTAATATTTAGGACATAAATGTTTTAATGTTGTGGTCAGTTTGTGACTTGCTAAAGTGGTATTGACATCCCATCTTTTGGATATAGGATAAAATTGATAACCTTTTATTAGAATCAACAACGAGTCAGGTTTTTCATGGATTTTATTTGGTTGAGTGCCAAATGAGGAAACATTTTGATCCTTGATGTTGATTCAGGATAAAAAGAAAACATTGATTCCAACTTGAACAATAAATAAAGCTTAAGGTTGAAAGCATTAGCAAACTTAGAAAAGTATTTGTTATGAGTCAATATTTACCCCTATATCAATTTGAAACCAACCTTTATGAGATTATCCTTTATTTGTTACAAAATATTGCTACTTTTTATGTGTGTGGGTGTGTTTAGTTTAGGTGCTTCTTAGTATTTTGTATCTCATTTGATTCTTGATTTATTTTATTTTTAAGATGATAAACTTTAATCAACGGTCAACATTGAGATAATATGTGTTGAAATAGGCTTGAACTACTTCAGATGACTATGTGCATTGTCTATGACACCATGCATGTGTGGAGGATCTGGAAAATCTTCCTAGAGTTGTTCACTTAAGGTGCCCAACTTAATATTTTTCCCTATTTCTAGAGTTTCTGGGAGATTTTCTATTGACATGTCCCAATGTCTTTGGCATTCAACATTTGTTTTTCTTATGCAAGCTATTGAATTCTACTTGTGTCCCTCCTAATCTAACATTTCCTTGCCTAACATTTTCAGGATGAAATAGATGGAACTTTGGAAGATATCAATACCCTATTTTCTCCATGTCATTTCCTCATCTTATTGAAATAATATTTTCATATTTCCTAAAAACCTTTTAATTGTGAATTTGATAATTTGCTGCTAAATGCATGCTTGCTTATGTGCAACCTGTGACACTGGAGGATCTTCCTTTACATTCCTGATTATACAAATAGAACATTTATTTGACGTAACCTGAAAAACAAAGATATATTTTAGAATGACTAGAGCTACCAGTCATCCCAACCTTTTATGGTCATTATGATTTCAATTTGTTGGCTTGACCCCTTGTTCCTTTGTTTGTTTTTTTGAAAATAAAGTCTTCTAATTTAATACAGGGCTTGTCTGTTTAGTAAATCAAGGGTGGTGATACACCCCCACCAGGGTTTGATTCCCCATAGTACATGTTAGCTCAGTGTCAGTTGTCATGGCTACACAGGTGGGCCAGATGTAGTGATGAACAAATTTCTTAGCCCTAGTGTCAATGGTTTTCCACTTTGGTGTTGATAGGGTGGCACTAATAGTAAAATGAAGTGTATTAAAAAAAAGTCTTTTAATTTATGCTTTATAGAATATATTTATTGGTAGGAAATTTATTTTTTGTACAGCCTGTGATAAATATGTTGAAAAGTCAACAAGAAACATGTGTCTAATTTAGTTTTCCCTTAATTAAATTAGACAATAAATATTAATCTATTATCTCATTCATAATTGAGTGATTTGGAATTGTAACAGAATTGTAAGTGTAGTTAAGTGAGTTAAGCTTAGTTGTATTAGTGCGAGTTCAATGAATTAATTATTCATTAATTCACAATCAGTTAAACTCGCATGCAACTAAATACTTGCCACGATTAACTACATGCATGTCATTCCAATGGACACCAGTTGAGATAATAGGTGAAAGGGACAGTTGGCTATCAGTTGTGAGTTGTTCAAACATGCATTGGATATGCTTATGAGCATGTGCAAACGATTCATTCGATTCAGATTGTGAGAATTCGGATTGCAGAGTTTGTGTAGAGGAGGCAGGCTGTCTGGTCACGGAAATTGGCGCATGTATTTGCTAATTTGTGTATGACAGTGTGAGACGATTGGATTGTACTGAGAGCTCTTGGATTAGAGCTTTGTATGAGATTGTTTCATGATTCATAATATATGATAGTGGGGTTTTTAGCTTTA
>JASDQU010174166.1:6707-20779 GCA_032191745.1 Picea mariana | reverse complement strand
AGATATTTGTATAAAGTCACTTCCTCCAAGTTGTTGTTGTCATATACAAAGGTATCATAAGGGATCTTATTGGATTTAATAATCATGACCTTAGCCTTATTAGTATTAACAGTTGTTGTAACAGATATCGAATATTTCCAATGTTACTTAGGCACTTTTGCCCATATTCAACAGCAGGTTGGTTCAAGGACCGGATCAACCTTACAGGTACGGGGAATTCGTTACTCGAAACCCTACTCAAGTGATATACAAAAAATGTTGTCATCTCAGGTCAGATCAAGCTTACAGATACCTTGATGCCAAGAGATGTAACAAGAAGTGGTTCCATCCTTGGTTTCTTCCATGACATGAGGAACACTACAGTTATGAAGGTGGATTTGTATACATGCGTACAGGTTTGGCGAGGCCGTAGATGATGTACGTTAGTCCTCTTGGCCACCATTCCTAGTATATGATCGACTACTGTGAGGCCATTCCAAGCATTCCAAAAATCACGCAAAGATTCCATTTTCTTCAACGCATATTTCCTTCAATGCGGATAATGTAAATGGATGGAAACTTGATTTTATCGTGCAGTAGGGTTGAGTGGGCTGTCATGGCGGTAGTTTTCAGTTATTAATATCATAAAGAAATATAAGAAGAACATGAGCATGGAGCTGATGTTCTCTTATCATGGTTGTCAGAATGCAACATTTGAATATTTGAGTCCTGCACTGTGTGCTAAAGATTCCAGCTTCGTCTGCTTAGATTTAGACGTGATACAGGCGTGAAATAGTGGAGCAAGTATACCTATTTTCGCTGTCAATCCTCAGAAAATCATTGGTGCTACAGGTGTTATTTTTGTTGTCCATCCTCCATGGGAACGACAGGTGTTAGTTTCATTGTCAATCCCTAGAAAATCACAGGTGCGATTGGTGATTTTCGTTGGTTGTTACCTATGGCGTTGGGTTTGTTGCGTTAACTGCCACATTGGTTCATATCGTGCCCACCAAATCTCCCAATGAATTCAACAGTTGCGATATCTCGGTGAAAACTAGCTGCGATATATTCTCTATCATGATTTTCATTTACAAGTGTCGATGAGAACCAATGAGATGCTCAAGACAACAATGCCAGAAAGCACGATGTTATTCTCGGGAAAATGGAAAACGACGATCAGGTCGTCGAAAGATGAGAATCCATCTCATATGAATGACATTAGGGTTGAAGGTCTGCGTCTTTTTGTAGTTGAAGGTTTGCTATTTGGCTCATGGAACATGCGGGGAGAGCTCGTATGGAGTCGTCTACCAATCTCAGCTCCTTCCTCTTTCCCCGTTAGATCTCTCTTCGAAGATTAAGAGTTCTGGAAATTGAGGGTTCCGGATATTCAATTGAACAGTTAGTCAACAATTTTTATTCTGACCTTCCCTGGCACTTAAATGACCTGAAAGTTGTCTGCACAAGAGGAATTACTTGCATGGATTTTGAATTAAATGTTGTCGACACACAAGGAAGTACCTCGACGGGTTTCCCTGCACATGTCTTACCTAAGGCTGGGCAAACAGAATGTTCACGGAAAAGAAAATCTCCTCTGAACGACGGTCTTCCTAGACAATTGCATGGGCGTGAAATAGGCAATTTGCCAATATTCTCTTACGAAGCACTTCGTCAGACTACAAATTGCTTCCACGAGGAGAATGAACTTGGCATTGGAGGTTTTGGGTTGGTCTATCTCGGTAAAACTTTGGGACGTGCGTTGCTAAGGAAAGGGCGAATCTTTGTTCTGGATGAAGCAACAGTATCGACAGACAATACTACAAATGCCATTCTCCAGACAATAATTAGAAAGGAAGTTGCATAATTGCACTGTAATTGTTGTTGCACATAGGATACCTACCGTTAGAAACGTGTTGCTTCATTATTCGGCCCCCTCTGCCGAGAGACTACAACAGATTGCTACACAGAACCCCGACTCTGAATCCACAGAAGGGATTAATCATTGCCACCAATGCGCGTTGCCTCTGAGAACTATATCTGTCAGAGTTGATGCGTTACAGGAAGAGTCATCACAGAAACTCGATTCTTTTATTTGTCAAAAGGAAGATTATGAAGGGCTACCTTTCGACTTTCATGGAGGATATGTTGCTATGAACTTACGATCGAGTGTGGCGCACAGTACAAACCGCCATAAGTCACAAGCTCCTGATGCATGTTTCTTCCTTGCAAACCGTCTCATTTCAATTGATCACTGCACCGATGATGTGTATATTCTGTCATTGATCCCAAGCATTAAACTGCAGAACGGAAGTGGAATCTTATGCAACAGTTCATACATTAATGAGCACCATTAGAGGGAAGAAAAGCGATAACGTGAGTCCTGAAGAGTGTGTGAGAGCTGCATTTCCAGGAGGTTCGATGACAGGAGCATGTAAAGATTTGGTTTCATTGTTGAACAACAACTTGGTGCATTAGATATTCCAGAGCTAATCCCTCCAAATGCCTATTTTAATTTTTATAATTTGGACAAGGAGAAAGCATTTGTCCTGCTACAATAGATAAGGTGCCAAGAGTTGTCTCCGTCTTTTAAGCAGAGTGTATCAAAATGCAAATGGATGAAAACGGGTAGGGGTTTCGAATCTCCAGCTAAATCTTTTTTGTTTAATTCCAATCTTGCTTGGCAATTAGAAGAGGACGATGTTCCTTGTATTGACGAGGCGTTCTATGGGGATGTCATTCATAAAGTCAAAGATGCTCTTCAAAAGGTAGGAGTGGTCACTGAGGTTGGAGAAGGATGCAATGTTATTGTTGATCACCATATTCAAATGCATACAGATTTTGAAGCCATAACCAGACTGTATAAGTATCTCCAAGCTTCAAAATGGGAGCCTTATGAAAGTGGGGTTTTACCAATTTGGATTCCAAACGAGCGAAAATGGATGTCGGCAGAATCTTGTGTAATTCATGATGTAGATGGGATTTTCAAATCGAGGCTGAAGATTTTAGAAAACTGGTACGATGAACGATTGCTCAATTTCTTTTCAAATTCTCTTAGCGTACCCAACCACCCAGAAATTGAAGACTATTGTTTGTTGTGGAGGGATCGGTATAGAATAGTGACTTGGGAAGACTCATTATGGACATTAAGGAGAATTCAGACTGTAACGCATGGATAATACGAAAGTAAATACCCCACTTGTCAAATGATTAGCGACGGTTCAGGTAACAACAGAGCATCTGGCAGACGCACCTGACATTCGCAGATTCCATGAAGAGGAACCGTTTCAGATTCCTAGAACACAAAGAGTTTTATTTTTCTTTTTAAAAAGACTGATGTATGTAACAGAAAAAAAGGGGGGGCGCGTGAGCGTAGCGCTGGGGGGAAAACCTCTATGAAGAGGGGTCCTTGTGTAATGTTGAGCTAATGTGTAAATCCAAATTTGAATAATATAGATGATTTTTTGCTTGAGACTGTGGGATTCATCACGGTCGATTTCTTTCAGCATGTTCTTCTCCTTTTCAGCTGTGTTAAATCTGTTTGGATTTCATTTATATGTTTCCTTACCCGCAGTTGATATCGTCTTTATCATAGTGTTTATTTCTTCCTTATTCTGTCATGATTGTATTACAATTTCATTTTCTTCTAACTGATGTGCTTCGTTATACTTTAGTACGACCACTACTATAACGAATGGATTATGGTTTTCTGTAATTGTTTGTTGTCTTTCCTCTGCACCAGCTATTAGCAGGTGTAAGACCAGTCTACACTTCCGGAATTCTGCAGATATTCTCTGCTACATCAGCCTTTCCTTTCCTTTTCTGCTACCGCATCATGATTTATCAAAACACTGAACGATAGACTTACTTTGCCTCACTTTCTGCAAGTTATTTGATCACCGCTACTATCTCTTTTCTTCAGTTTTCATTTGAATCCATGCCCAATGGACCATTTCCCTAGTTTAACCCCCAAACTTTAAAAATCCAAGACCATCATTTACCCATAAATCTGCCCACCTTTTCACGCTTACTTAAATCATATTGTGACATTGTTCGAGAGATCCCTCTCGAGTTGGAAGTGGCAGCTTCCAATCCAAAGTGGTTCGAGGTTGCCTCGAGATTGATTTGTTGCAACCCATTTCAGTTCCGAGTGTCAACATCTTTCTGGCGCCGTTGCCGGGGACCGAAGTTACGAATTCTTTTTCCCTGGGAAAACGACAGTTGTTTTTCGTTGAAAGTGTTACCCTTTGATAGTGAACAAAGAGTACACACCTTTTAAGGCTTTCTAAATCTTTCACTTGGCAACTCCACAAATAATAAACTGGCATCCGGTCGAAGGAATACCAGACAAAACCCAGATGGTAAGCGGATTACGCCCATTACTGATCCTGAAAAGATTTTAAAAGTGAGAGGCTCTCTCAAGCCAACCACTGCAATTTACAGGCTTAAAACCCCACCACTGAAGACTAAAAGTTCTTTCGAACCCTCAACTTCGCTCAGTCCTCTCTTTGATACTAAAGTTCCAACGCCAAATTGCTCTGAAATTAGGAGTGATATCCATCTGACAGTCCCATTAGTACACAAAGGAAAGGACCCTGTTGAAAGTTCGTCGACTTTTGATGTACCATCTTTTCTCCAGTTAAATTTCTCGACTTCACCAAATTTTGAAGAGTGTGTTACACACTCGATTTCCACTCCTGTCGATTCTCCCGATTTCATCTCTTGCAAGTTCAAGGAACCGAGTCCTCGCGTTCCTTATCTTTCCTCGTCGGATTACCCTCTTCCCGAAGAAAACAAAGAGTCACTTTTAATTTTCCAAAACCCCCTTTATAACTTTCCACAAATAACAATGGCAGCTGTCGGAGGAGGAGGTGGAGGGTTTGTAGGAGGAGGTGGAGGGTTTATCGAAGGAGGAGGGGGACGAGCCCCTCTAGAAGGAGCTGGAGGCCAAGGGTCGGCCCCCCCTCCCAAATTTTTCGCGAAAGTTGCAGCCAGATATGCTCCCTTAGTGTTGCATGTCCCTCTACATGACCTTCCCGAGAATTACATAAAAAATCTACCAAAATTCACCGGGGAAGGGGATCTAACCGTGGCAGAACATATTAATTTCTTCGATCAATTTGCTGACATTCTAGGTATCGAGCATGAGGATGTATATTCTAGACTCCTTGTCCAAACCTTCGAAGGTCAGGTCAGAACTTGGTTTCGGAGCCTACCCGCAGCTTCTGTCTTGTCTTATGACGCTTTGGAAGATGCTTTCCTCAGGCAATGGGGCGAGAGAAAAGACCATCTGTATTATTTAACTGAATTTGGGTCTTTAAGAAAAAGAACTCAGAAACAGTCATGAAATTTATTCAGAGATTCAACAAACTGTACAATAAAATCCTAGCCGAGGTTAAACCGTCCCAACCTGCAGCCAAAGTAACTTTCGTCGGAGCCTTTGAACCGGACTTCGCACTCCTTTTGCGAGAGAGAAGGGGAGACACCTTAAACTGAATGCAGGACGATGCAGTAGAAGTAGAGTCTAATATGATGGCCTCGGGTAAGCTTAAAGCTGAATTAGAAATTGGAAACCGAGAGGTCAAACGCTTTAGAGAACAAGCAGGTCCTTCAGGGTCCAATAGATCCACAGACGATAGGGTGGACGATATGGCCAGGGTGATTAAAGAGCTGGAAAATAAAATATCCAGGATGGAACTCGAACAGGCCAAAGCCGACTCTTTCCCCAAAAAGGATTTCAAGAGGAATCCCAACCCCCCCAAACCAACAAAGACAAATAAAAAATGAAAATCAAAAAATACAGGCTCCCTTGAAGAATGAAAATTTCATAGGAGCGAATGATTTTCAAGATTCCGGAGATTCGGATAATGATGTTGCAAATTTCGGTGATGACTGCACTAAACCATACCTGACCCGAGAAGACTATGAAAAATCTCTAAACACGCAACAACTGTCGAATAAGGGTGATGAAGGTGATCACACTGATCTCTGTGAATCTCAACCAGAAACTGAAATGATGATGGCTGAGTTTCAACCAAAGTACAACTTAAGATCTAAGAGTAAGCCCACCTCAACTGCCCAGCCCAAGAAAATCCTTCAAAGAGGTCAAACTTATGAGCCTCCTTCGGAAGAGACCTTACTGCCCGACAACAAAACGAAAACGGTAAGCGCACAAGAGTCCGAAGTGGAAAAAGTTGAAACTCAAACACAAGGAACCGAACCAGTAAATAAAGGTACGTCTTCAACCAGGACCAAGAGTGATAAAGTTGTCCATACAAAGAAGTCGGAAAGAAAGGAATCGGAAGTCTCAACCAAAGAAACTGACAGGGTGAGCAGAGCTTTTAGTTTCGAAAATGAAATAAATAAAATTAAGATACCAATCCCTTTGGTAGAATTAGCGAAAAACCCCATTTATCGCAAACAAATTACCAGAGCGATGGGTGTCTCTGAGCTAGAAAGTCAGACTGATATTTTAAATTTAGAAGATGACAAACCTAACATCACTTTCGGTCCACATTTTGAAGGGGCCAAAGAAACCATTGCTCCCTTTTATATCACTCTGAATGTGTATGATCAGTTGCTTCATAATTACATGTTAGACTTCGGAGCCTCTCATAACGTTATGCCTAAGATTATAATGGACAAGTTGGGTCTCCAAATCACCAGACCTTATGGAAATCTGTACTATTTTGACTCGAGAAGGGTTAAATGTTTGGGGATGATAAAAGATCTGGTAGTTACCCTGGCGCAGGTCCCGGTTAAGAGTATCCTGATGGATGTGGTTATCGTGGATATTCCCCCTAAGTATGGCATGCTCTTATCTAGGTCATGGGGAGCCAAGTTGGGGGGTTCT
The DNA here is from genome assembly GCA_032191745.1 of Picea mariana. Taxonomy (NCBI): domain Eukaryota; kingdom Viridiplantae; phylum Streptophyta; class Pinopsida; order Pinales; family Pinaceae; genus Picea; species Picea mariana. The sequence goes on along the minus strand of JASDQU010174166.1, from coordinate 13,953 downwards.
CTTCAGTTGGACATGACGTATGCCACAATCCCTGTGTTCGGTGGTCAGTTCACTCGGTTGTACAGAGAAACAAGATTAGTATATACAATCAGTGACCCGCAAAACCCAAATAATTTCCCTATTTATATCACGGACCAAGATCTGGGAAATTGCATTTTGTCTTTTGATGATGGTTTAGATGGTTGTCCGGAAGAAATCAACATGGAGCGAGAAGAGTCAAGCCACATGATAGAAGATCTGTGTAATACGGGTGTCTGGAAAATGTATTTTGACGGTGCTTTATCTTCTGAAGGGGCAGGTGCTGGAGTGCTTTTAGTAGCTCCCGAAGGTAAGTTCATTGTTCCTTTCTCTTACCGTTTGCAGTGGGACATAGATTACACTAACAACGTATGCAAATATGAAGCATTGATCTTGGGATTAGAAGCTGCCAAGAAGCTAAATATATGTAACTTGGAGGTATATGGTGATGCAGAGTTAATAGTCAAACAAATAAACCGACAGTACCTAGCCAAGCATCCCAGACTAAGAACTTACAGAAATTGTGCCTGGGATCTCATGGAAAACTTGTTCTCATCGGCAAAGATCCATTTTATCCCTCGCGCAGAAAATTTACATGCTGACGCATTGGCGAAAGCAGCTTCAACCTTCTCTCCTCCCATGACTTTCAAATTGAAGTATCACATTGAAATCAGATACAAACCCTTTATACCAGACAATATCCGACATTGGCAGGTCTTTGAAGATGACGAACAAATTAAGAAATTTCTTGCAGCAGTGGGCAAATTCTCCAAAACTCATGCTGACCAAGAAAATCAAAATGACTCGATGTGGATCATGCAAGAAGGGGAAGACCCTGAAACCTTCCGAGAAAAAATTGCGGATCATCGTATGCTGGTCCTTAAAAAAAATCCGATCTTGAAAGGATTGATTCCTTTGGAAAGACTTTTTGATCAGAATGATGTACCTGTAAAATCCACTTTGCAGCCCCAACCAGAAGAAGTGGAGGACTGTGATATAGGAACTGAAAAAGAATCCACAGTGGTAAAAATATCCAAGTTCCTCCCTCCCAAAGTGAAAGTTAAGTATAAAGACCTACTCAGACAATATAAGGATGTTTTCGCCTGGTCCTATGATGAGTTGAGAACGTATGATACTTCCATAATTGATCACAAGATACCTTTGAAGCCTGGAGTCAAACCGTTTAGGCAAAAGCTTAGGCAAATTAACCCCATTTTGTTACCCGTGATAGAAAAAGAAGTTAAAAAACTTTTAGACGCGAAAATAATCGTACCTTTGAGATACTCGGACTTGGTAGCAAACCTAGTCCCGGTTAGGAAAAAGAGTGGAGAAATCAGGCTGTGTGTGGATTTCCGAAACTTGAATAAGTCATCTCTCAAGGACAATTATCCGCTGCCCAAAATGGACCATGTGTTAGAAAAGGTTGTTGGAGCTAACCGAATGTCTATGATAGATGGGTTCTCTAGTTATAATCAAATCGCTATGAATGAACAAGACAGGGAAAAAACTGCTTTCACTACACCATGGGGTACGTTCATGTATGACAAAATGCCTTTTGGTTTGATGAATGCATGGGCCACTTTCCAGTGAGCTATGGACACCGCTTTCGTGGGAGAAAGAGACAAGTTCGTAGTCATTTACCTAGACAATTTGACGGTTTTCTCTAAAACTGATGAGGAACACTTGATGCATCTCAAACAGACCTTTGAAAAGTGTCGCAGGTTTGGTCTATCTTTGAACCCAAAGAAATCACATTTCGCTATGCGGGAAGGTAAGCTTTTGGGCCATATCGTATCCAGAGATGGAATCAGGATTGATCCTAAGAGGATTGAAGCAATAGACACTATTAATATTCCCATAAATATAAAAGAGATTCAATCGTTCTTAGGAAAGATAAAAAATTTACGAAGGTTTATCCCCAATTTCGCTGAGATTGTCAAATTGATCACAGGAATGTTGAAGAAGGACAGCGGAGTAAATTGGACAATCGAGGCCAGAGCATCGTTCGCGCATATTAAGAAAGTCATAAGCGAAGCACCTGTGTTAGTAAGTCCAGATTATCTAAAATATTTTCTTATTTTCTCATTTGCCTTTGAACATACTATCGCCGTAGTGCTCCTACAGAAGAATGAAGAAGGTTTTGAACAACCGATAGTGTTTTTTAGCAAAAGCCTTAGAGACGCAGAACTGAAGTATGACATAGTAGAAAAACAGGCGTACGCAATGGTAAAAGCTCTGAAGGCGTTTAGAACCTATGTGCTGCATTCGAAAATAATCGCATACGTGCCTACCAGTTCTGTGAAAGATATACTGGTACAACCAGACAGTGACAGAAAAAGAGGGCGATGGCTCGCTAAAATCCAAGAATTCGATCTGGAAGTTAAGCCGACTAAATTGATAAAAGGGCAAGGCCTGGCCAAACTCTTGGTTGAGTCAAATTTCAGAGCCCTTGATATCAATTGCCTGCAGGAAGGCGACGAAGACACAGACCTAAACGAGCTGAGTGAAGAAACAAGTCCAACCCAGATCGAAGAAAAGTTCATATCGTCGGGCTGGTATAGAGACATAGTGTTTTACTTGCTGAACCTAAAATGCCCATATGAACTATCACCTTCTAAATGCAGAACTTTAAAACTCCATGCAATCAAATATTGTATCGCCGAAAGTCAGCTATATTGGAAGGATCCACTCGGGTTCCTGCTAGTCTGTTTAGTTGAGTCGAAAACTCTGCAGGTTATAAATGAATTTCATGAAGGAGTCTGTGGAGGACACCATGCATGGAGAGCTATAGCTTACAAGATATTGAGGGCTGGGCAATACTGGCTGAAACTCTTTTCGGACGTCAACGCCAAAGTGCGTGCCTGCAACCCTTGTCAACTATTCGCAGGGAAACAGAAACTCTCGGCATTGCCTCTAGTTCCAGTCAAAGCTGAAGCCCCATTTCAGCAATGGAGTCTAGATTTCATAGGCGAGATTAATCCCCATTCCATTGCTCAACATAAGTGGATTTTGACAGCCACAGATTATTTTACTAAGTGGGTGGAAGCCATTCCAACCAAAAGGGCAACAGACTCGGTGGTGATCGATTTCTTGGAAGATAATATTCTGTCCAGATTCGGTTGTCCCCAAAAGATAGTTACTGACAACGACCAAGCATTTAAATTTATGGCTATGATCAGCTTCTGTCAGAGGTATAACATCGTCCTTGGCCATTCCATAGCATATTACCCCCAGGGGAACGGGTTGGCCGAGTCATCTAACAAGAGCCTGGTAAACATAATCAAGAAAGTATTGGATGAAAATAAGAGGTCTTGGTATGTACACTTGAAATACGCATTGTGGGCAAACCGCATAAGCACTAAAAGATTTATCGGCATTTCGCCGTTTCAAATGGTCTATGGGACAGATGTTGTTCTACCTATAAACCTAGCACTACCAGTAATGAAGTTATGGTAGGACCAAAACAAAGAGCCCAATCATGTAACCAGGAGAATTAATCAACTGATTGAGGTTCAACAACATAGATTTGAAGTTGATGAAAAGATGCAGAAGTACCAGGATGATATGAAAGCATTGTTCGACCGCAAAGCAAAGGACAGGGAGTTCCATCCAGGTGATTTAGTGCTAAGATGGGATGCAAGAAAAGAGGAAGCAACAAAGCATAGTAAATTTGACCACCTCTGGTATGGACCATTCAAGGTCTCGGCTCCAGAAGGAAAAAATTCTTTCCTACTGGAAAATATAGACGGAGAAGTCCTCCACGCCCCTGTCAATGAGCAGTATCTAAAGCATTACATGACGTAACAGTCACCAGATTTAAAAAAAAAAATTAAAAAAAAAATAAAAATAAAATAAAATAAAATTTTAATAAATAAATAAATAAATAAATTTTTGATATATATATTTGATGTACATATACGTATTTTCGTTTAAATATTTCCTTTGATTTTTTTTTCGTTCATGAACTTTCGACACATTTCGAATAAGAATCATATTTGCTTTTTACAGGATTCCAGCTGCATACAAAACCAACAGAAAAAGTAATTTGCAAGTCGGTGTCAGAAATAAATCGGCATAAAATAGGTGATACCTAAAGTAGTTTCATATTGTGCAAAGAAAGTGAAAGGAAAAGGTAAAAATAAGCTTTCTCAAAAACACGTGTTATGAAAGATTGTTAAAGAAAACCAAGGGAACGCCATTCAGACTGCAATATCAGCTAAAATGTTAGATAATAGGATTGTTTCTTGGTTTGATAATCTTTGATTTAAAATAATTTAAATGGTACACTCAATCTAAAAACAGTAAATCAAAGTAAACTATCCCCAAAAAATATCTACAAGAGTCAGTCTCGAATTGTTTGAACTCTGTATTTTCAGTCAAATAAATCGTTACCTGGCATCCTGTCTATCTTCGGGTCTAACTTTTAACAAGTCACCATCTTCCCATTTCATTACGAAGGAATAAAAGTTTTTCGTTTTAAACCTCGTGAATTTCAAAATAGATCATGGAAGGAAAGCGGGTCTTCACAACTCCTCAATCCCCTGCTAAGCGAAGGAATGTTTAGAGCGTCCTAACTTTCCTAGGTTTTTCAACGGTATCGGAGGATTAAAGCTTGCTCAAACAGGATGCCCTTTAAAAGTTATTTTCCTTTTCTCCCTAAGAACGAAGATGTTGTGAAGGTCAAGGGAAGGTTGGTACTGAGTAATCAAAATAAGTTGATAGACCTCTAATGCAAAATATTACACAGATATCAGCCCCAATACAAACTGATTGCCCCCATCTTCGCGCTCAAAAAAGTAAATTATAAGACAGGTGGTGAAAGGAAATTCAAAAATGATTGCCCCCCACTTAGTCCAAGAGACAATGAAAGGAAATTCAGAAATGATTGCCCTCGTCTCATCATTTAAATGCATAAATATATTCCGAAGTGGTGAAAGGAAATTCAACAAAAGGGGCCAGATAACTTCACCGGGGTACTAAACAGGCTCGCTGGAAGTGAAGCAATGTCTGAGATATCTGTAAGGCTGTTATACATGAATATCACTCTACTCTGGTAACTAATGTTTTCTAAAACCTAATCCACATCCCAAATTCAGACGGGACTCCCCAATTAAAAACATATAATCTCATTCTTTTGATGCAAGCCGAGAGCCACAAGATCTGTTGGGTCTCCTAGGGTTGTTTCGATTATCTTAAAACATACCTAAATTTAGCAACGAGAAAGAGAAAATTGTGAAAGGGACTAAAGCTGCGTTTAAAAAGAGTATCTGATTTTGAAAAAAAATTCAAGGTAAAGAACGAAGTCTTTTTCCCCCTTCGATATACTATTCTGGGGAACCTTTCCGCCTGATTGAGATTTTGACTCCATTTACCCAATATTGGCACGTGGTCTACTGTTCTTCCTGCCTCGCAGGAAGGCGGGATCCCTAGTTGGAGCCTATGTTGGAGCCGCCCTTGTTTTTCTAGCCCTTCACAAGTTTCATTTTTAATGCTTGAAATCTAAAAATGTTTTTCATTTTTTCCTCTAAGATACCGATGATATCTGAAGCTGATCAAGTGAGCAGCGATGATATTTCTACTCTCGAAACAAGTCCTACCTTTTGTAGAAATGTTTCCTCTTTTTGTTCTACTTTGGGATCTCGTAGGTCAGATACTATAATTCATGTAATCTCCATAGCCCGAGTCACGAAACGGCGAAATCATGTTAACTTTCCACTCAAGACAGTAACAAGGGTAAAGTTTTCCCTAACTCGTGATTAAGCATCGTCGGGGTTTCGCGCCTCGGCGTTCGCCAAACCCAAATTTTTATTATCACAGCCCCGATAGCTGAAGACACGAAGTCCTTTTGAATAACCCATGTCAAGGATTGAAGGTAAAAGCTAACCATGGTAAAAGTTGTTCTCGGCGTCTCGCCACTCGGCAGTATCTTTTTCGAAGGTTACAACGTCTAAACCCCGACTCGCGAATTCACGATGCAATTATAACTTGATTAATTAATCACTTAATCCAAGATTATCTTCCCTTTTAATTAAGGCATGTTATCGTGATCTCGCGGTTTCGCAGCTCGACATGTAAATCTCCTAGAAACTTATCTTCGAAGCTCCGAGTTGCGATATGGAAAATATAATAATTATAAAATTAATCATGCCCCAAATCGCGATTGCCTTTAATTAAACCAAATTCGATCTTCACAGTCTCGGGAGTTAGAGACTCAAAATGTTAAAGAAAAATCCTCGATTTAACGAATAGCAAGATATTAATCACCGTTGGCAAGATTGGATTAATTAAGCTAAATCAAGACATATCCCGCGTTTCAATGCTTGCACGATTCACGAGGAAGCCTTTTCTCTCCATACGCCAACTGACTTTTAAACCGCCAAAAATTTATGACATTAATGAGGAAATAGGGTAAATCTATGAATATAAGATCGGATTTTTTTTTTTACGGCATAAATTTATTTCTAAATATGATTTGACAGGCTTGTTTTGAAAGGTACCGAGTTTTCAAATATATGTAAGAGTTGTGTTTCATTATAACAAATGCATTTTCATAGCACGCAGAGCTCATCACTTCTAAGTAAACAGACTCCTGTATGTATACGCAGTTCTATCGCAGAAGAGCTAAAACGCAAGCTTCAGCCATGGCTCCGCGGAAAGCAGCAAAGGCAAATGTCGAGGTTTCGGGACAAGGCTCAGATAATGTCTCCGATACTTCGCCCTGAAGTATCGACTCGGTCCCTAACTGGTCATATGTTTCAGATATGCTTCAATCAGAATTGGTGGATTATTCCGACGACTCTGACGACAACGAAAGAGATGATATAACCACCAAGTACAAAATAGTCGTCCAATCCGGAATGCACAGGGTAGCATCCAAGCCACGGTTGCTTCCATATTATGACATGACCCGATGGGCGTTGGATCACGTGGACATACCGACCAGGACTATCATGAACGAGCAGAGAGTCACCGTCGGGACTTTTAGGCCAGAGCATCTGCAAACCATGTATAAGCTACCCGCGACATCCAACCACACATATGGCACCGAGTTCTTGGAAGAATTCAAGGAGAAGGAATGCATACAGTAGGATAAGACCATGTCTAGTTTGATAAAGGATTGGGTTTCAAACACCGCGAAGTTCAGAGATGATACCCACAACATTTATTCAATCACTTCGTTAGAATCGCATTATAGATATGTGGCCATGATGACATGTCGGTTATATGG
>JASDQU010174165.1:980-20779 GCA_032191745.1 Picea mariana | reverse complement strand
ATATTTTAGAAGGTAAATAATAAAGTGAAGTGATGAGTGTACTATAATTCAAAGTGAATACAAAATAAATTATTTAAATAATAAATTTAATGGAGAAATTAGAAGTGGGTTAACCCTAAAATAAGGAAACTGGGCAAAGTGACCTAGAAGATGTTTTTAAGGAAGCTACTTGAAGAGTATAAATAAGAGGCAATGCTCTCTCATTTAAGACACACTTGAGAATATTGAATACCTATAGGTGTTGGAGGTAACCAAATTATATATAATCTATATTTCTAAGGGAAGGTGAAGAAAATGAGGTCGGAATTCAAGGAAGGATAAATTCTTTTGATGATGCTTTCTAAGGTATGTTATTTACAGGTCATCTCACCATTTTCACAATAACTTTTTTTCTAGAATGAATTAGACTCTGAAATTTCTTTTTCATTGAGGAAACATATCCAAGCATATGTGGTAAAACATTAATCTTGTGGGTCATTGTATTTTTGGAGTTACACTCCGTGGAAAATAGGGTTTGTGGCTAGTCCTGAAACTAGTCAAAAACACGTGTTTCGGGTAAAAAAGCCATAAATTATACATAACATATCCAAATTATGTAATACCACATGTCATGGTTAGATTAAAATTTTTAGTATGATTTGTAATAGTTTCAGATCGGTTCAACAATTATTCTGTGCGGTGCACGCTCTACAAGGTTGCTCTCTAGAATAAGACAGAATTCGACAAGGCATGTCATTTTTGATATAAACCCTTTTCTGAGAGGTTCCAAGTAGTGACACCTAGAGAAATTGCATAAAAAAAAATGAATAACATTTTATATCAATTTTAGATCTGTATTCATTACAAGTACAAAGTTATGATTATTTCAAGTTAGGGTTGTTGACTAATCCAAAACTAGTCATGTGAGACTAAATAAAAGTTTGATGAAAATGCTAGTCTTTTGTTGTTAAAGTTAAGGAAGGTTTGCAGGTATGTGATCATATACACCGGTTCTATTACAGAGTTACAAATCATATTTGAATTATGAAATTTATGAGGGATTTTGGTTAAGGTACATGTTGGGTACATGGTTGAGACAAGCAGTTGATGAGTTGGCACATACGTGAGGTGTATAGTTGATGATGTCGGTACATATTGATGAGTCATAGTTGATGAGTAGTTGAAACATGATTGTTACATACTTGGTACATGGTTGGATGTACATGCTTATGGTACAGGTTGATTATAGGTTGTTTGGTACAGCTTGGGGCATGGTTGATGCACTTGTTTATGGTACATGTTGATTACAGGTTGAGGTAGAGGTTGATGCATAGTTGATGCATGGTTCAAGTTTATTGGTACAGGTTTACAGTGGTTTATATCAGATCTATAGTGTGGCAGTGTTTCCATCATTCTACTTCTACTTCAGGGTGGTTGGATGGGGCAAGGATAGGTGGTTGTAGCCAAAGAACATACGGGGTTGTAGCCTCCTTCTGGTTGTAGCCAAAGAATTGGGGAGTTAGAAATTCTCTTAGGTTGTAACCTGAGAAAATAGGGGGTTGCAGCCTCCTTCCAGTTGCAGCTAGAAAACAAAGGATGTTGGTGCTTCCAATGAATGTAATTCTTCAAGACATATAAGAAAAATCATTTTGTGGTTTTCTCCCGCTTTGGGTTTCCACGTAAAACATTGGTGTATTGTATATGTGTATGATTGTTCATTTGTTCATTGCTTATTTACTCTGCAATTATGGATGATAATGCTACATTGATATAACACATGGATTATATGGTTAAAAAGGATTCAATTTCTCCATTATTGATTCACCCCCCCCCCTCTCAGTAATCCAACACTAAGGACAAATTTAATATAAATTAAGGGACAAAGTAAGGATATATATGAGGCATGTGACGATTTTTCTAGTGCAATATCAAGGTTTCTATTGATAAAAAAAATTCAAAACTAATTTGGGTGTTTTTCCAGGCCATTTGAAAGGGGCATTTCACAATTATACAGGAAGATACAAATCACCAAAGAAGGAGATCGAAGGCTTTATTTAAGGGAAATTCAATTAGTGTATTTTTACCAAGTTAAGGTCTAATTATGGCATGATAATGTTGTAATATGACAGCTATAGATCAAGGGTGATGCAACCTAAGTTTAAATCTATCAAGGCAAAGAGTTTCACCTTTCAAAATTGGTTCTTATCAAAAGTATTTTGTGGTCATTCTTGTAAACTTTGTGGAATATATTTTACTTTAATCTCAATATTTGAAATAAGGGTGGTTGGGTGGTGCAAGGGAAGATTGGTGTCTTCAGTTTGTAGTTTGGTTCCCGAGAAATGTGATTTGGTGCTCACAAGGGGGTTGGTTCCTCCTTCCAGTTTGTGATGGAGAATACTGGAAGTCGGTGCTTCTGATGAATGCAGTCTTCTGATATATTAGAAAGAATTATTTGGTTTTATCCTTATTGGGTTTTCATGTAAAATTTATGTGTGTTGTTGTAGTATTCCAGATATAAAATAGTATGAAGAACATAAATATTTTAGATAAAAATGTTAGAGAAATAATGATATAACTGGAAAAATACCAGAATAATATAGAATAACATTGAAAATAGCACATTGATTACTAATAGAAATGTTCACTTTCCTCTTTGAGGAGGAAACCTCTAGCATATCAGAGATCTATTACAATAATATCCAAGAAAATATTTCCCATACCCTCTACTCCTATTTATACTAAATATATATATCTAAAAGAAAAATCTACAGTAAGATCCTTTTAGAAGCAAAATCCTCTATTAGGTCTTCTTACATTTGAATTATTCTTCATTATTGCTAGGACTTATCAATATTGGCCTTTATTGCATGGAATTATATTATTCTACCTACATGAGGGGTTAGAGAGGTTAGGTCCCTAACATGCCCTCCCCCTTGAAGAACATCCTTTTCCTCAAGGCTTCAGATGAGGTATTTGTTGTAGAATGACGATTGGCTCCCAAGTGGCATCTTCTGGAGGTGTATATTTCCATTAGACTAACACTTCATGGATGGTGTATTGATGGAGAAGACACTCTCTATGCGCCAAGACTGCTTATGGATGCAACCATATGGAACCTTCTTCTCCAACTCAGGGAGACTAGTCTGAGTTTGGCACTTAGTTCCAATAAACGTATTTAAGAATGAAACATGAAAAATAAGATGGATCTTCAACTGACTGGGTAGAGATAACTGATAAGCCAACAATCCCACATGCTTGAGCACTGTATAAGGACCATCAAATTTGGGCTCAATTTTCTGACAGTGTTGAGCTTTGAGTGAAGTTTTCTTATAAGGTTTTAGTCGAAGAAATACTTGGTCCCCTTCAACAAAATGGAATTTGGAACAACCTTCATCTTCTTTTTGCTTCATGTGATTCTTAGCCATGGCCAAATTGTCTTTGAGGGAATGAAGAATAACCTCATGGATTGTAAGTTTTTTTTCAACATCCTGAACCTTCGAGACCCCTGGCATATAGGAGAGAAATTATGGGGGATTTTGGCCATAGACTATCTCAAAAGGATTCATGTGAGTATTTGTATTGTAAGATGTGTTGTACCACCATTCATCTAGGCATAACCATTGATCCCACTGATGTTTCCGCTCATATGAGAAACACCTCAAATATTTTTCCAAACACTTGTTGATAACTTCAGTCTGGCCATTTGTATGGGGGTGATAGGAAGTGCTGAGATGGAATTGGGTGTCTTATAGCTTGATTAATTCTTGCCAAAAATTGCTGGTGAAAGTGGGGTCTCTGTCAGAGACAATAGAATTAGGCATGCCATGAATCTTGAAGATATTATCCATGAATATTTGAGCCACTGTGGAAGTTGTGAATGGGTGTTGAAGAGAACAAAAATGAGCATATTTGGAGATACGATCTACGACCACCATGATGATTGAATTATTTCCTGATTTAGGTAAGCCTACAATGAAATCCATATAAATATCTCACCAAATAGCAGGGGGAATCAAAAGTGGTTGGAGTGTGCCCAAAGCTTTGAAAAATTCTCCCTTATTGCTTTTAAAGACCTAACATTCAACCAAAAAGGTGTGGACATCTTGTTTCATACCCTCCTAGAAAAAATAACATTCGACCCATTCATAGGTTTTGGTAAACCATGAATGCTCGGTTCTGGGTGAGGCATAAACTTCAGAAAGCACTGTGGATTTAAGTTGGGATTTCTTGCATAAATACAAATGGACTTTGTAGTGAATCTCTTCATTAAGCCAAGAGTACCCTGGAGAAACTGAATAATTGTGTTGCAATTGGTGGAGCAGGCTAGAAATTTTGGGGTCTTGCAGCCATTCCTGACGAACATCCCAAAGCCAATCTGGTACAATGAAGTAGACAGAGAAAAGGGACCCATATTCTTCATATTTTCGGGAAAGAGCATCGGCCACTACATTTTACATTCCCTTTTTGTAAATGATCTCATAATCATAGAAAAATAGCTTGGTCACCCATTTTTGTTGCGTCAGGGATGAAATTCATTGTTCCAGGAAATACTTGAGAATCTGATGATCAGTTTTGTTTTGGAATCATTGACCCAATAAATAAGGACACGAGAGATACACAACATGTAGAATAGATAACATTTCCTTTTCATAAATGGATTGTCCCAAATGTTTCTCTGAAAGTTGTTTGCTAGTGAAGGCTAAAGACCTGCCAACATGTATGACAACGGCTCCAACTCCTTTCCCAGAAGTGTCACATTCCAATACAAATGTATTTGTGAAGTATGGGAGGTCTAGGACAAGGGTCGAGCACATAACATTTTTTAAGGCTTGGAAGGCATGATTCACAGCTGAAGTCCAAGTGAAAGCATTAGTTTTAAGGAGAGAAGTGAGAGGAGCTGCAGTATTTCCATAATTCTGAACAAACTTCCTATAATATCGTGTTAAACCCAGAAAACCACACAATATCTTAAGCGTTTTAGGGTAAGTCCAATCTTTCATAGATTCAATTTTCTTAGGATCCACTCAGACACCATCCTTTCCGACAATATGACTCGAGTATTCCACTTCTGAGGCACCAAAGGAACATTTTGATTGTTTGAGGAAAAGTTGGTTCTTAGAGAGTAGATTGAGAACTTGATTTACATGGGAGAGATTGGATGGCCAAGTTTTACTATATATAAGAATATCATCAAAGAAAAAATGACAAAATCACAAAGAAAAGGACGGAATACATGATTCATAAGAGTTTGGAAAGTGGAAGGATCATTATACAATCCAAAGGGAATAACTAAGAATTCATAATGACCCTCATGAATGAGAAATGCAGTCTTGGGAATGTCTTATTCTTTCATACGAATCTGGTGGTAGCCAGAACGTAGATCCAATTTGGTTAAGTACTGAGCACCACTCAATTCATCCAAGAGGTCATCAATGAAAAGAATGGGGAATTTGTCTTTGATTGTGAGTTTGTTGAGGGCACGAAAATAAGGACACATGCACCAAGTATCTTATTTATTGAATACCATGACCATAGGGGAAGAATAGGGGATAGTACTAGGATGAATAACACCTGCTTCTAGTAATTCATGAACAATTTTATTAATTTCATTATTCTAAGAAAAGGGATGACAATAAGGCCGAACATTGGGAGGAAGACTGCCCCAGATGAGAGGGATGGAATGATCATGGACTCCAAGGGAAGGGAGAAGTTCTTTGGGGGTGGTAAAAATAAATTGGTGGCGGGAGAGGATATATTGGAGGTCAAGATGCACAAAAGGTGTCTCAATAGCATGAATGGAGTGGATTTGGGGTATAATTCAAGAATGAAATTTTCTTAGGAGATTTTCCATGCGATTGGAACTGATGATCTCAGGGGAGCATGTTGTGATTCCTTGGAACTTATAATTTTGTCCCTCATGTTGGAATTTCATGGTTAACTCCTTAAAATCCATGAGAATGGGGCCTAGAGTGTGTAACCATTTTGCACCAAGAATAATTTCACAACCGCCCATGTCTATAAAAAACATATGGGATTTTAGGTGATACTGACCAATCTGGAGTCGCAGATTTTCACATTGTCCCCCACATTTCTTGGAACCACCATTGGAAATCATGATTTGAAAATTATTGACCACACAGATGTAACAATTGAGTTCTTGGGAAATGAAGTGATGAATAAAGTTATGGGTTCTACCATTGTCCACAAGGATGGTGACTTTCCTATTTTTTATGTAACCAATTAATTTGAGAGTTTGGGGAGAAGAGGAGCCAATGAGGGAATTAAGTGAAATCATTGGGTCAATGTCTTGTGGATCATAGGGTGGGGTGAGGTCAGATGGTGGTGGTAGTTCCTCCACAGGTTGAACAACAACATATTCTTCAGAAATATCCTTAGTCACAACCATAAAAATATTGTGTTACTTACACTTGTGCCTAGGAAAATATTTTTCATCAAAATTATAACAAAGGCCCTTTAGTTGACATTAATCCATTTCATCCCTTGTTAATTTTTGGATCTTGAGGGGAGTTGCAGAAGGGGAAAATTTGGTGGGTTTAGAGTGACGAGGAAAGGAGGTTTTGTGGGTTTCGGAGGATAAAATCTGTTGTGCTTCCTTGGCTCATTGAGTAGCTTCCAACCAAGTATGGGGGCGTTCCATGAGAACATGGGCACATATTTGATATTTGAGGCCACTGATAAAGAATTCTCTAAAGAAAGCATATGACATGCCCTTCGTTCTAAAATCCAAGTGCTCAAATGTGGAAACAAAGTGTTCCACTGTCCCAAACTACTTTAACTTGGTCAAACGACCTAAATGGTAGGTGTTAGAGTCAAAGTGATCATAAAGTTTAGCAAAAAACTGTGTCCAATTAAGATACCTTTGGCATGCCTTTTTTCTTCATTTCCACCATTGCCATCGTTTTGGATCCAAATGTAGGACACCATAACAAATCTTGGATAAATCATCAATAATGCGATGCAAGGAGAAATAATGTTCCATTTGGGTGACCCAGCATGTAGGATTTGATCCATCAAATTTGTTCACCTCAATTCTTGGAGGGAAAAGGTATCGGGAAAAGTGGGTAGTATGAGTACCTTGGTAATGGGAAGAGTCATGGTCATCCCGATAAGATGGTTGTTCAAAAGAGGAAGGGTTCTGGAAATGGCCCAGGAAGTGTTCTTTGAGGTCTTTGAGGTCTCTCATGTGGGAACAATGCTCCTTGAGGACCTCAATAGCTGAATTGATTGAGCTAAGGTTGGCACTAATAGTATTGATGTATTCCGGGTTCTGGCAGGTTTCAAAAATCAAGGCATTGATTTCTTGGGCTCATGTGATAGTCATTTGGACAAATGAGCAGGAAAATGGTATAGGGGAAACAAAATTGGTTTGTAGGGGTGGGTGGGACCATAGAGAATAAAGGTGTCGAATGATAGGTACCACTACAATCAAGGCATAAAGGATGATCCAAATGCATAGGATCCAAATAAGGGTATCAGAGAAAGGTCAAGTTCACAAAAAAAATTGTATTAAAAATGATAGGTATCACTGGTATCAGGGCAAAGAGAGGAATTCATTGGGATAGGTCCCAAATAAGTGTGTTGGTGGTACCGCTATACTCTTACTGCTGTAGATTTATACTCCGGCTTTAATAATATTCTAGTGACGAAATTCCCAAATTCTTAACAAGAGGAAATGTGTTGTAATTTTGCAATAAGAATGTAGAAGGCACAAATGCACGGTAATAGATCTTGTATGTTTTTTTATTTTTTTTTGTTTCCATCCCTAGGGGTAGGATATTCAGGGTTTCTATAGACAAGGTTTATTCCTGCGTTATATCTCTCTAATATATGTGCGGGGTCCAACACTAGTACTCGACCCAATATCTCACAAAACGAACTAAGGAGGCTAGACCATGCCCTTCGCCATACTAGTCGACTACTTAGGTACTAGAGAGTATCTTCCTGAGTATTTTTCTCAGTGACACTATAACATTCAGGTAGTTGATTGATTTATCTATGGAGGGCTTCAGGAGATCTAGGACGATCTGTATATAGGTGTTGTCTTATGTGTTGCCACTCAAATGGGTACCAACATGGGTTAAAAGGGTGGAAAAAATATGTGTTCTTAAGTACCACTTGTATTTTTTGTGTGTATAACTCCTCGACTGTGGGTTTATGCACATAATGACAAATCTATGTATCTTTAAGACATCGTAATACGTCTCTACCCTGTAAACATTTAACCCACAATTTTATGTCAAGGAAGGTGCTCTGATACCACTTGTAGTATTCTAGATATAAAATAGTATGCATAACAGAAATATTTTAGCTAGAAATGGAAGAGAAACAATGATATAACCAGAACAATACTAGAATAATACCATAAAACACCAGAAAGAGCACTTTGATTACTGATAGCAATGTTAACTTGCCTCTTTGAGGGGGAAACCTCTAGCAGAGAAGGGCTCTATTACAATAATATCCAAGACAATATTTCTCATACCCTATACTTCTATTTATAATAAATCTATCTATCCAAAAGAACAATCTAGAGGAAGATCCTTCTAGAAGTAGAAGCTTCTATTAGGTTTTCTTACATTTTCCTTATTCTTCCTTATTGCTAGGCCTTATTAATATTGGCCTTTATTACATAGAATTATATTATTGTACCTACATGAGGGGTTAGGGAGGTTCAGTACTTAACAATTGTGCAAGTGATGTGATATGTTTTGATTTAGTGGTTGAATAATGTTGCATATTACTTCTATAATTTTAAAGTGTTAAATATTAATAACAATAAATAAATACCAATTCGCTAACCTCTCGGTATTTTCAATAGTTATGAACATACTCATCCACCATGGCCAGGTTTTCTACGACTTATATTTAAGTTGATTCCTGGATCCTGCAACTTCCCACAAATACCCAAAATAAAACCCTACTTTGATACTAATATTATTTATAAAATTCCATGGATATTCTACTGGAACTATTCGTTATAACACATCTAATAAATAAAACTAAAGTATACACTATGAAGGTTAAATTCCTTTAGATTCGAGAATATTTTTTTACTGATTTTGTACTTGTGTATGAAATAGATAAAATGCAAAAAATAGAGAACATTAAATTAAAATCACACACAATCCACAAGATAACACAAATATTTTCTCTAGGAAACCCTTATGGGAGAAAACCAAGATAGAAGGTGATGTTTCTATGCTCTCTTTTATCTTGTATCAAAAAAATGCATGTACAAAGGAAAAGTTACTCTGTATGGAGTAACATGAGACATGTGGCCTGTTAGGTTTCTATAGAATAGTAAACCCCTTTGTTATGCTCCCTAATTTCCCACTTCAAATTGCTATACTTTGCTATGGAACAAAATATAGTAACATAGAATGGAACCCCTTCTCCTCTTAGTGACCCGATATTTACCATAGCCTGGTGGCCATCTAGGCGTAGTTTTTTTTTCCTTTATCAACCCTCAATTGTGGTAGGGTTTTGAACCTTTTATAATATTCTTGAAATTCCTCATGCGTCTAGCCCCATATGCATGAGTAATGGGGGATTACATGGCATCCTCTCATACCATGGTGGTCAACACGATATGAAACTTGTGGGAGTCATAATGTTTGCATAGAAAATATGATTGACGTGAGATATACACTGTTGGAAAGGCCTCTAAGTCTAGAACACCATAAAAAGGGGGTGTGCACGTTTTGGACACCAAAACCCCCCAAAAAATCATTTAATTCCTCAAAATGTCTTTGGAAGGTTATGAAACCCAATTTTCCAAACTAGGACCTGCCACTGAAATGACCTTGCAACTTGATTCCTCAATTTTTTTCCACTCTGAAATAATTGATATAGATGAAAAATAATATAATGATACAATTTCAATCAATTCCATCCTCTAAAATTTCTTGGATCATATGCTCAATCTCACTCTTTTGTGGATATGGATACTTGTAATCCCTAATGTTAGGTAGTACACTTCCTGGCTGTAAATGAATAGCATGTTCATGATATTGATTAGATGGAATACCTTTAGGGATTTCTCCAAACACCTTGGAATGATTGTTGATGACTATTTGGAGATGTAATAAAGCAAAGGATATAGATGTTTGATTATCTAGTGAGAACAATTGTGAAATTATACCATGACATGCCTTTTTGAGTAATCTTTCCATGCTATTAGAGATTCTCACCTTAAAGGGTTTCCCTTGGTTACCTCTAAGCTCAATTTTGTTTCCTCCAGAGGAAAATCTCATGAAAATATCTTTGGAATTAAGGGCCATTATTCCCAATGATTATAACCATTGGACACCTAATACAATATCAACACCACCCATTTGGATGGAAATCATGGGATTATATAAAAAATACTTTCCCATATTGAACTTAATACTATGGCACTTCCCAGAACAACTTATGGTACCTCCATATGCAATCATTACTTGAAACTATGGTGCTATAAATACAAATAAATTGATATCTTTTGCCAATTTTTAATTGATGAATTCATGGATACTAGAAGAATTAATTAGGATTGTTACCTTTTTATTTTTGTTGTATCCTTGTATCTAGAGGGTTTATGGAGTACTAATGTTGTCCAATGCATGACAACATATCGTTGGAATAGTATCTTCTATATCTATATAGTTTGATGGTTCAAGTTCTTTATCTTCTACCTCTTCATAGTCTATGTAGAATAATTTATTATCACTGCATTATCTCTCTTACTATACATGTTGTCATAATTGAAGCATGGTCCCTTTTCTCTTCTTTTATGCATTTACTTAGGTTTCAACATTGTTGGTTGAGGTACGATTGTCTTATGAACCCAAAAATCATATCTACTTCCTAAGTATGCTCCAATGGTAGAGTTGTTTTTATCCTTACTCTTGGCTTGAATATGACAAAAACATCGCATATCTTCCATAATATTTTCACGATGTTTTAGTAAAATCTCATGTTTAATTTCTTATTTTAATCCATCCATGTATGCTTCTAATATATGTTCATCACTTATATCATCCACCCTTGTTGACAATACTTGAAATTCTAATTTATAATATTCAATATCACCAAAGTGCTTGATTTTTGTCAATTGGATGAAGTAGTCATGTTCCCTAACTTTCCCATATTGTGCTTCTAAGTCTCTTGTAAATAAACCCCAAGTATAATGATAATAATGGGGTTTCCTTTTAACCACACATTTATACCATAGATATGGTTTATTCTCAAAGTTGAAAGATGTTATGTGAATAATTTTCTCATCATCCATGACATTATGTAGTTCAAAATACTGGTGTATTTGGTTCACCCACATAAAGACCTTTTTTCCATCAAACTTTCTTAATTCAACCTTGGGAATGTTCACTCTTTTCGGAAAAGATCCATAAGTAACTCCATTTGGGAGTTAAATCCCCCAAGAAAATTATTATTATTTCAAAGTTGTTCAATATGAACACTACCTTTATTTTTTTTAGTCCCTTGAAACACCATATCAATTTTAGGAAGCCTCCCATTTAAGGCTTGTAGAATTGTTTGTTCCATATGTTCCAACTTTCCTTCCATATTATTCTCCATATGTTACAACTTTCATCCATCTTTTCTTCCAAATATTCCAAATTTCTATTCATCTTATATTCCATATTTCTTTCCATTTTTGTTTGAGTATTCATCAAATCAACCTTTTTCATTGACCTATCATTCAATTTATTGATTTGGTTGTTCAATTTGGGTAACTAGTTTTGTATCTCCTCATTTTATTCATGATTCATGGAGGATATTTCTGGAGGTTTAACTCATGAAGCAATTTTTGGATATTTCTTTGGATCTATGGAAAATTTCTCTAAATTTTTCAAAAAATGATCTAACAATATATCCACTTCATGAATGATAAAAAGTAAATGAATACAGTCCAATTAATGGGGGAAGCCTCCTTTAATAATATATCAAATTCAGAAGACAAGATAAGATGAGATAAGACTATTCTAAGACAAGGTCTCCTTGGTGTGTGTGTGTGTGTGTGTGTTTGTGTGTAAGAGATAAAGGGTACAATTATAATGAAAGAGCGCAATGAAGGATTCTATACTAAATATAAATATAACACTAGAAATTTAATAATTCATTGTCTAGGAATTAATAAGGGGTTTTATACATAACATGAAATTTTCTATAGGGCTTAGCATTCAAACCATGCATAATTTTTTTTCTAATGATAGTGTTCCTATTCAAAATATAGAAGTGGATGAGGGATGACAATTTAAAGATAATAAGCATAAGGGGATTCATCTGCTATAGATTTGGACAACATTGTTATAACTATGAGCCCATCCCAGTGGACAAACTATTTTAAGGAAGCAGTGACCCACTCTCTCGAGAGGGGAGCTCCTTCCTTGGTGATGTCTAATAATTTAAACAATTTGGCCAATCCTTTATTATTTGAATGATTCTCTCTATATTTTCATGGAGTGTTAGAGGGATGACAATCCCAGGTATGAAGCAGGTCGTTCGATAAGTTCTTCAAAATTTCAAGCCAAAAATAACGTTTTTGTAGGAGGTCAAGTGATATGGATTTGATCTTCACAATCACATAAGTTATGTATAGAATGGCCTATTCTAGGCCACAAATAATATTCAGGGAAGAGGTGGGGTGGTGCTTTCTATTTCCTTGTATCTTCAAAAAAACATTACAGCTTCAAGGATTGACTTGAGCAATTGTTGTGTGTGGATTACTATGTTATTTTAGGAGAGATTGTTGGTTTTTTGTTTTTCATATGCACCAAACCTTATCCATGCACATACTCATATTTGTATGTGGATGAAGACCTCTCATCAAGACATTGAGTGGATAATTGGTGGATATTTTAATATAGTTGAATGAGATGGTGATAGGAGAGGAGGGATTGGTTCTCTGATTAGTGGTTTAGAAAAGGAGGCTTAGACTAAGTGTAAAGATTATCTTCAGCTATTCGACCCCAATTGAGGAAATAAATAGGTTGACTATGGTGGATGGCTTACTTGGTCCAACTTTAGATAGGCCTCTCCTAGGGTTCCTACTATACTATATCAGATCAATGGCCAGAGGGATGATGTATTTTCTAGGAATATGTGTCCATTTGATGTGCCAATTGCAACAATAGGTTTGGATCACCTACCCATTATGACTTCTATTTCTATAGGGAATTTGGTGGAATGCAAGCCTTCATCTTTGTTAAAGATTAATGTATCCCATTTGGAGTGTAAATATTTAAGGGGCTTTGGTGCATAGTATATGGAATCTTGTTTCTCATCCTAGGGGAGAAAAAGGAAAAATTTTATGGAGGGAAGTGACCATTTATAGTACTATGAAGTTTATCACTGGATGGGGTTGTATGATTGCATGGAAGAATAGGAGAGAGCTTTGGGAGGCTTGGAAAAAATTAGAGGAGGTGTATATTCTCTTAGAGTAGGACCTCCATAACATCACCCTATAGGAGGATGCATGTCAGTTTGAGATGGTGGTTCCCAAGTAGAAGGAGTAGATTTCTATAGGGGCTCGAGTCAGAGATTGACTACATTGGATCGAAGAGGGCGACGAGAGATATAAGTTTTTTTTTTTAATTCTATAAGAGGAAAATTATGGCAAAGAGGATTATTGGTCTACACAGAGAAGATGGGACTCTTGAAGAGAACCCAACAAATATTTGACATATTTTTAGTGATCACCTTCAAAATATTTTCTCTAATTACTACTTGTCAGACTCATTTGTGGTTGTTAGGGACACTTCATTCAGAGAAATGCCACACAAATTATTTATTGGAGGTCAATATATATTGGAAAGAGATTTTACAAAAGATGAATTTTTTGTTTCACTCTCCTCAATGCAAAATGGGAAGTCCCTAGGTATTGATTGGTTACCTTGTGTTTTTTACAAGGAGATGTGGGACACGACGATGTTGATTTTTGCAATATTTCACATGAGGTATTTTCCACAGGTTTTATTTTAGAATCACTTAATCAAAGCCTGATCTAGTTTATTCCAAAGAATATAGCTAGAGATTCTATTGGTGGGTGGAATACAATAACTTTATTGAGCATTTCTTGTAAAATTATGGCCAAGGATTTATCCAAGAGATTTCAAGATGTGGACTAGAAAATTATCCTCTGAGAGAAGGCAAGATTTCTATAGGGATGCTTTATTTTGGATACATTCTTCTGAGCTTGGGAAGCCATGGAGTGGGATAGGGAATCTTGTTAGCAGGAACTATTCGTGAAAATTGATTTTCACAAAGCACATGATTCTATTGATTGGAAATTTATGACTAATATGTTGACTTTCCTTAGGTTTGGACAATGTTGTGTTGGTATGATTAACACGTTGTTTACATGTGCCTATGATTTTGTTTTAGTAAGTAATGTATCCCCCCCGCATCCATATCCATATTTCTATTAGGCAAGGGTGCACTTTAGCCCCTTATCTCTATGTTTTGATGGTTGATGCACTTGAATATTTATTATAGGAAACTCATCTTCAGGGTTAGCTAAGAAGTATTTCTTTCCCTAGGGAGAAGGAGATGATTAACAATCATTTTGCAGATGACTCTCTTTTGTTAGTTTTTTCTGATCATGAGTCCATCTCAACTGCCAAGGATTGTCTTGCAATTTTTTGTGCGGCTTTAGGGGAAATTGTTAGTGATCACAAGATAGACTACCAGTTAGATGGTATTGAGGATTGGACCATGTGGTTTCCAACTTCTTGGAGGTTTTTCGAGCTAGAGGTTATTGTGGAATATCTTTGTATACTATTTTGGGTAGACATTTTTTTGATTGTTATGTGGGATGGGTGCTTATAAATATTGCAATGTAAGTTAGTTTTTTAGTAGTGCAAGGATCTTTTGTTTTCTACTAAGTTGATGGTCATGAACATGACTCTGTAGGCCTCCCACATTTATGATGTGTCTTGCTAGCTTCCAAGAAAGGTGCAATTTCACTGATTGAACATATTTTCCACTTGTACTATGTTGGGGATCATGGTCTTCCCATGGTCCCTTGGGTAGTGTGTATCGTGCACACGGATGAGGGTGGGCCTTGCGTGATTGATGTGGTGACCCAAGGCATCATTTTGGCTACTAAATGGGTAGTAGGTGTTTGGAGGGCTCATCTCCTTAGTAGTTTTTGATGTGGCACAAATTTATTTCAACACAAAATGTTGGTAGAGTAAAGGGAGAGTTCAATTTATGTGATATCATCTCTTCTCCTTATAATTTCTATATTTCAGGGTCCTTGAGTTGCGACTAATACTCATAGATATGGGTCATACATTAATGACGTACTCTAGGCAGTTAATCCCAAAAATAATATCTAACATGTTTCACTATGGAAGCCCCTCGATGCTTAAATAAAATAGTTAATGGGACTCTAACTAAATAGTTTTTAAGGCAAAATACTTGCTAAGGTTTTTCAAATGGGGTAGCAAGCTAAGTGGGCTTCATTGTGGGGAAAAAACCACATGCAAGTGTGCTTGAGCCAACTTCTCCATATTTAAAATTCATAGTAATAAAAATTAAATAATACAATAAATATGTTTTGATTTTCATCTTC
Organism: Picea mariana; assembly: GCA_032191745.1. NCBI lineage: Eukaryota > Viridiplantae > Streptophyta > Pinopsida > Pinales > Pinaceae > Picea > Picea mariana. The sequence goes on along the minus strand of JASDQU010174165.1, from coordinate 5,205 downwards.
TAAACACATATTGTGTCTATATTTTTCTATTTTTTTTAGTGTAAACAAAAAAAACTTAAATTTTCAGAATAATTCCTATTTAGTTATAATTTTTAATGTATAATTTAATGTATAATCATTAAATAATATACATGTATTATAATAAGCTTGTATTATATAAATTTAATATAGAATTTATAATGATTTATTAAATTTTCATATTTGGATTCAAAATTTTAATTAAATATATAATCACTCAGATTAATATTTTCCATTTAAATTTATAATATATCTTTAATCAGTCAGAGATAATCGGCCCTTCCTCTTCACACATCTAAATTAAACTTATCGTAATAATCTATTAAAATAATAATAAATGGAAAAACAGACTTCTATCTCATCCGAGGTCCCCTTGTATTGAAGACGCACGATTAAATTCCAGTAAATGCAATTTGTCTCGAACGAAAAACAATAACAATAATGAGGTAGGTAATATTAATAATGAAAACCAGATTCACAGATCTTCTCTGTTATCGTCGTTTTCTCACGACATTTCTTCATAGATTCCCAATTTTCGAAAAATGAGTTGTACGTGTTAGGGTGTCTTGCAAGTTGGAATTTCACTTCTTTGAGCGCAGGAGCAATTTGTAGAGGGCAGCCCAACAATGTACTGCACTCTGTTATCAGTTACACACTGCAAAGAGAGATATTAACTGATATCTAAATAATGATGATGAAAGGAAGAATATGAAATATTCTTCTACCAAAATCAGCCCTCCGCGCAGATGTAAACGCTCAAGGTTATGGCAGGAAAGCTCATAAAATGCCATTCCATTCACTCTCAATTATTTTAGGCAAACGATTGTCGTCATAGTTTTAAGTTTATGGCAGTTGACTGTCAATCCTTGCGTATGAACAAGATGGTTGGGTGGGAGCGGAGATGTACTGCCTCTGAAGGCCAACACTGGTAGGAACTCATACCATCCTTTTTTAGGTCAAATTGTCGCAAATATGGTAGGAATTGTGCTAAAAGTTAGAGCTCCATACTATATCATATCATCCCTTTTTTAGGTCAAATTGTCTCCAAATTTGGTTGTAACTTATACGGTACTTTTTTTGGTCAAATTTTCCCCAAATTTGGTAGGAGCTGTGCTAGAAGTTAGAGCTCCACCTCTATGATGGAAACCTTTCCCATATAGTTTTGGCCAATCTTAAGATGACCGAGACAAAAACTAGCCCCAAATGAAACCATAAGTATGTGTCATATTTTATTTTAAATAATATAAAATTTCAAACTAGTGTTTCTCTAATATAGATATTTATCAAAATAAATATAATAATATTAATACTAATTTATTTTTAAGATGATATCCAAAACATTTTTAACATCATATATTAGGAGGAAACACATGTTTGTGAGTAAAAAATTAAGTATATTTTATATTGTAATATTTTAATTAAAATTGTAATTTTAAAAATATGTATTTATTTTTATTTATAAAATTTAATAAGTATAATTAATAAATTTAGTAATATTTTATTTATTTGTATATTATTAAGTTAATATTTAATATTTATTTTATAGATAGGGAAAATGGAGAGGTCTATTAGGCTTTCAACGGCTTGCATGCTCTACCCTCTGTGGCATCAGACCCTCTCTTGCATCGATCTAAACTTTGTTGCATCTGCAAACATGACAGGACTTGTCTGTGCAGCATGAGATCAAACGAGGGGGTGAAAACCCCCTCTTACAGGAATGGCACAGCCAATAAAATGGATGGGCTCAGAGCCCAACGACCTTCCTTCGAACCACTGCCACATCTCAGAGATCACCTGCGACAAGAGGAACAAGGCTCCGGGAAAAGAATGGAAATGGAAGTTGATTCGTCACATCCAAAGGCATATCGGCACTGGGAACCATGTAAATGTATACCTCAAACGCAAATAGCACCAAAATATGTAATAAAATCCACCAAAGTGGGAGAACACACCCACTTTATGAAAAATCACACCTTCATTGGAAAAAATTTAGGGATCTCGCCATCGGAAAGGGATCTCACAAAATGGATATTTCACTAGTGAAATCCAAAAGGTGACTATGAGTTGCAACCAAACTCGAAGAGCTTCTTTACAATCATCCTCTATGGTCTAGAGGAAAAATATAGGGTATTTGAAAATGGTCCCTACTTCTACAACTCGATCGGGTTGTACCTAAGGTTCTGGAAGGATCGTTTCTGCCTAGAAAAGGAAGACTTCGCTTGTGGCCCTGTCTGGATTTGCTTGTACTCTTTACCCCAAGAGTTCTCGCTTGAGGGAATTCTAACAGGCATTGAAAATATGCTAGGAAGGTATGTCAAATCCTCAGAAGATACGAAGCAGAGAAAATACTCTTCTAATGTATAGATTTGTGTCTATATGAATATCTTCAAAGGCCTACCAGCTCAGTCACCATAGAGTATCAAGACGAAGAATGGATTCAGACCATTTATTATGAACACATCCCTTTTAGATGTCGGAAATGTCATGAACATGGGCATCTCTTTAGAGATTTGCCTCTCAACACACCATCCCGACCAACAATAGAGGAGAAGTAGCAAGATGGATTTACTCTCGTGCAGGGACGCAAGAAACATCCGTAAAAAAAAACCACATAGACTGGAAGTTGGAAGATCCCCACCGGAAACTCCTTTGGTGCTCTTAAAAACCTCTCGTACATGGAGGAAGTTGAAAACCCCCACAAAGATTCAAATCCAAGAAAAGGATAAGGTAAAGCAAAACAAACCCTTGATCCAGTTTTAGAGAAAATTTGAAGCCATGATCCCCATGCCCAAACAATACCAGGAAAAGACCTAGACGAACACGGAGGCGATACCATAATGAAAATCGACAAAAGGGAACTTGAGGACATTGACCTTGAAAAACTTGAGGAAGCACTCGACCCAAAGGAACTGCAATCCATCCCAGTGGAGAAACTCAAGAAAGTACACGATGTTTTCATCGATTCCACAACGGGTGCCACCTCTCTCTTAAGAATATACCTGGGGCTAGATCCAGATACCAAGTAGAACCAGAAAGAAGGAAAGAGATGTGGGTGCAAATCGACACATCAACTAATTAAAGAGGTAGGCAATTTTATGATCAAATCAGGTCAAATACAGTGCCTCTCGAAAGGTTTTTTTCACCCTCCCCGTAATCAAGTATGATGAATATCATTGCTTGGAATATTAGATGTCTCAATGGAAGATCCAAACAAAGGATCCTTTGAAACTACGTCAAATTATAAGACCCAGATATATTATTACTCCAAGAAACTAAATGTGCAGGAAATATGGTAGAAGAATCATTCAAAAGATGTTGGAGGCATTGTAACTTCACCTACATCGACACCAAAAGGGAGGAAAGGGGCTTATCTATCCTATGGAACCAAACCACAATTATTCTGGAACCAACTTTCTCAACAGTAGCTACGCTCACCACAAACTACAATGCTATAGGTTCTAGAAAACCAGGTGTCATTACTAATTCTTATGGCCCTCAGCACAATCAAGAGAAAGATAACTTATTAGATAGTCTTGCTTATATCAATACACTTAGAGGACAATATCGATGGATTTTGGGAGGGGATTTCAACATCATCCTCACCTTAGAAGAAAAAAGTGGTGGTTTGAAATGCTTGGACCAAGACAACAACAAGTTTTTCCACATCATAGACAACCTCAAATTAATTGACCTTGATACCAAGAATGGCTCCTTCACCTATTCCAACAAACGAGCAGGGGTTCAACACATTTCCATCTGAATGGATCGTTTTCTAATTTCATAAAACGTAATGCTTGAGGGACCACTCATTGAGGGTAACATCCTCCCAAAATATGGCTCAGATCATTGTCCAGTCCAACTGTGGGTAGATACAATTGTGACTCCAAAGTATAAACCTTTCCTCTTTGAAATTTTTTGCTAACCCACCCAAACTTCTTGGAGCTTTCCCAGACCTAGTGGGCCAATGAATAAATTGAGCATGGCATCTAAATGTACATATTTCAATAGTGCCTGAAAAAATTCAAACACCATCTTCAATATTGGAATACGAATGTATTTGGTGACATTTTCCTTGAACAAAAATCCGTAGAACAACGTCTGGAGAAAATTCAACATGAATCCATCATCTTGGGATATTTGAAAACCTTGCTATAGGAGGAAACAACACTAAAGAAACAACTTGTTGACCACCACAAACAGGAGGAGA